>OY757923.1:3763998-3882424 GCA_963585895.1 Sepioteuthis lessoniana | reverse complement strand
GGGATGCTGTCTAAATGTAGGTGCGTGGAACATGTGCATACTTATTTCACTTGGGAATTCATATATATATATATATATATATATATATATATATATATATATATATATATATATATAAGTGTGTGTGTGTGTGTGTGTGTGTGTGTGTGTGTGTGTGTGTGTGTGTGTGTGTGTGTTATCTTTCCTTTTATATATGTTTGGTATATACCTGAGAGGTTGATGTGAACAAACTGAGATAGATAGATAGATAGATAGATAGATTCACATCGGAATAAAATGCATTAAAAAAGGTGGGGTATTATGCTGAAAACTATTCAATATATAAATATTTTTCAGTATTAGACTACGGACGTGCTGATTTACGTATATATATATATATATATATATATATATATATATATATATATATATATATATATATATATATAAGTGTGTGTGTGTGTGTGTTGAGCCTGTTTTATAACTGACTTAACCAATGCGTGCTTTAATTAAACCACAAGCGTAAACATAGACAACAATGTTGTTTGAATAACCCAGCCATTTGGTCTACTGACGCTACAGCATCTTCCTAAACTTATTTTATTTTGACCACAGTGCCTGGTCGGATTAACTTTTCTAACTGTCCATATACAAAAATTGTATGCATAAATATGTGTGCAAATACACACACACACACACACACACACACACACACACACATGTATATATATATATATATATATATATATATATATCAAGAGTGAGCGAGAGTTAGAGTGAGAGTGTGTCATTTTCTCTAATCTGTCTGTGTCCCACTGAGTCTCTCTCTCTCTCTCTCTCTCTCTCTCTCTCTCTCTCTCTACAACGTCCTCTTCCTCTAAACTTCTTTTTTTTCTATCCCTTTATTCGTTACGCTTTATCTCTTCTTCTCCTTTCTTTTTTCTTCCTTTCTTTTCACTCTCTGTCTCTGTCTCTGTCTCTGTCTCTCTCTCTCACTCTTTTCACACACACACACACACACATACATCTCTCAGTCTATCTATCTATCAACACACACACACACACACACACACACATATATATATATATATACATATATATATATATATATATATCTTTACTCATTTCCTTTCTCTTGCCATCATTTTCTCTTATGACCTCTCACCAAAACTGGAATTAACCTTTATTTTATATGTTAATTTTTTAACCGGTTCTCACAGATTCCTGGCTCCACCCAATTGAAATTGTCGGTCATATCATGGACATGTTTTGTTTTACTTACTAGTCGATTATTTACCTGGTTTCATATCACGAATTATTTTCATAATCGTTGGAAAGGGCTCCCTTAAAAAAAAAAGTTTCAGACGTTCAAAAGTTTCGTTTTGAATAAAAATGTGAAGCAAGTAATGAAAAATCCTCCCCCGCTTGCTTGTAATGTTCGTAGGGAGTCGGGTAAAAACACTTACATCTATTCTCATAGCAATTTACCCCCAAAGACTAATTCATTGATATATCTATCGATAGTTCATCGATAATGCACTGATATCAACGAAAATCTGTCGGTAATCAACACATATCTACTGATCAGCGTCCAGAGTTTATACAAAATAAAGTTGGCAACCGTAGACGAGGGCGACCAGAAGGCTCCCTTTTCAATAGCTACTACACTGAGGTATAGGAGAGGGCGCTACTCCTTTCTCTGAATTGCTCCACTTTACCCTTGATACGTACCTTATATTGCTGAGTGTTAAGCATAGAGGTATCAAGTACCATTTTTTAAACTCTTAGGTATAAGGTGACCTGGGATTGAACCCAGGTCTCCCAGACCATTGACGAAACTTTTGCCCATGCTAGCTAAAAAAATTATTTCTTCAACATTCAATGACGTAAAGAAAAAAATTTTCAACACTTATTTCAAAACTTTCAAAACTATTGTAATACAAAAATCAATGCAATACCGTAAATAAACAATCTAGTCTAGCCCTTGATGTAGCCTACTGTGTTTACTTGCATATCCCAAACATACTAAAACACTGCCACTGATACACAATAGCATTGATAATATAATAATTACGTATGTAATTGATTAATTACGCTTGGGAGGTTTTTAAACTTCTTTTTCTAGACAAAATCACAAGACATCATCTTGAAAGCTCTTAAAAAAGCTCAGCTGATCGCAAACGCAAAGCATGTGCCATCTAACGATGAAAAAATAAACTGTCAGTTCTCTGTTGAGCCTCTTAGGTTTTTATTTCCCCAATCAATTTTACTGACAGGTTTAACTATTACTTTAACATATACAGAATAAGAATAATAGCCTACAAAAGTACCAGTTAATTATCATGCCATTAAACCGTCCAATTATTCAATTAGATAAAATCAATAACAACAGATGAACAAGGTACTATCAATGGGATGCTGACAGTATGATGATA
The DNA here is from genome assembly GCA_963585895.1 of Sepioteuthis lessoniana. Lineage (NCBI taxonomy): Eukaryota > Metazoa > Mollusca > Cephalopoda > Myopsida > Loliginidae > Sepioteuthis > Sepioteuthis lessoniana. The sequence goes on along the minus strand of OY757923.1, from coordinate 3,880,010 downwards.
TAGTAACAGTATAACTGAAAATATTTGTATTTGTTTCTTCCCAGACGCTTATCGTTTTCTCATTCATTACAGAGGCTTTTAGTTAAGATAATGAACATTTTTAAGTAACTTTTTTTTTTACTATATATTTGGACATATATGTAAAGGTGTTCTGATCAAATAGCCTTTGTTTAGAGTAGGCTATGCAGGGACACTTTGGATCGAACTTATGCCAAGGTTATTCCTACGAACAAGGTAAGCTTCAATGTTTCAAAAATATATCTTGTGTGATAAATGACTCCTTACACGAGTATACACAGTTTATCATCATCATCATCATCATCAAGGCGTGCCGACAGCATGGATTCGTTTGACTCTTTCACTGTCCGTCCGCATCGTTCATCGCCTTTGTTAAGTCCTATAAACGGCATCAAGTATTCGCTAAGAGCTGATGAATGTGCGTTTTTGCTGGTCGACCAACACTGGTATGTCCATGTATAAAAGTCCATAGGAGAATATTGCTTATGAGTTTGTCTTTACTTCCAACATATCTTCCTTCTCTTACTTGGTTTGTGAGATGGGAAGTAAGTGGCCGTGCAACTGCTGTTTTTAGGGTGCTTCTTCCAGGAGGAATTAACAAACAAAAGTGTTGCTTCAATATTTTTTAACGTACTGGGTTGATTCGACGAATAATCTGAATCTGAAAAGTTGTTGATCGATTTCTCCAAAAACTGCTCTAATTAAAAAAAAAAAAACTCTCTCCACTTCCGGTTGGATATGATTGAGAAGCAGGACATTATAAATCTTGACAGCCATTAGAGTTATACCAGTGTAGTTGTTAGTGATTCCAATGTTGCCTTTCTTCAGAAGAGAATGCTGCCTTTCATCTATTTCCCTGTTGTGTTTCGATTATCCACAGCGTTGCATAATCGAAGAAGTATGTCATCAAATTTCTTTGACTTCCATACTTCCGGAGGTATTTCACTGAGACCTACTACTTTTTGGCTTTTAATCGTTTTAAGAACTGTCTCTTACTCATTCTCTATGAAGTGTCCAAGTTTGCTATTTAGTTAGTCATGAATAATTTCTTCTGATGGTTTATCCGTGATACCACCCCCCTATCAGTAATGCTTGCATTAATTCCTCACAATTGTAAAAAAAAGTGCGTTCTTAAAATACAATAATTAGCTATGTATTTTTAGTAGACAGTCACTAAGCATTCATTTGGTATTTGAATTTGGTGTCTTGTGTTTCTTTAGGAGTCTTTAAATATATTTTTATCGCTTATAGGTGTAATATAATTATATATTTTAAAAAAAGTAATTCATGAAATTCTCAATTCTTCTCCAGATGATTACTGCAGCATTTAAATTTTCCAATAATCTAATCGATACGTTTATTTTCGATCATTTAGTATTATTGTCTTCCGGCTTTAAATTCCAAATTGTCATTCTCGTAGAATGGTTACCAACAAAAACTAGGGAACCAAATCTTTCCAATTATCCCAGGGTAAAAGAGATAACTTTCAGCTCTTCCCAAGGCCATTAGTGCAAGTCGAAAACTGATTCGTCAGGAATTTGAACTCGTAACATCCTTTTCCAAGAATAAAGAAAAATGATAATTACAACCTTTTTTGCTCGAACTGTCGTCGTGCTATTCCGTTTACTTTCGGACTAAGGCCTTTAGGAAAAGTATTAACCACCGAATTTCTAAAACATTAAATAACCCACGAAGGTTGATGTGTCATTAATCAAAGAAATCAAATCTTTTTTGGTCTCCGTACTTTTAAACTTCAAGTTTTCATTCAAATTATTGATAAAGTTTACGCAGGTAATCTGGGATAATATTTCATTTAACCAATGTTATTCGCTCGACACAGAAAATATATAAATATATATATATAAAATGAGAGAGAGAAAGAGAGAGAGGGAGATATGCATATTTATTTTTTAGTCACCCTGTCGGTGGGACATAGAATACGCCGACTGTATCTATTGCTGAGGGGTAAGATACCCTCATAAAAAAAGAGTACTGGTTATGAGAATAAACTGGTTCCAGTGAGGCTCCAATTCACGAGTACGAGAGAGCATAGGGTAACTCCTTCGTTGCCATTACTCCCAGATCCACTCTGAATTGGATTGGTAGGATCACATTTATCGGTCACATAGATCTGTTTATAAGCTATTTATATTAGCTTGAAATAGTTAAAACCTTATAACTGAACGAAAAATATTTGTATTCAAAATAGGTCCTTGAAGCAACAATTATTTACAAAGGTTTGCTATTATTATTAGTTGCTTAAAAGGATATAATTATATGAAATACTCGAAAACATAAAATTGTGTACTCATTATTAGAATTAATTAGGAACTGTGTTCAAACAAAAAATATTATTACTAACCAAGAAATGTTACTTGAAATTATGTAATTGTGTGTAAGCTATTAGTATTATTTAGGAATCTCTGAAACGATCAAAGATATATTAAATGTATTTAGAATAGTTACTTGAAGCTAATACCGTTTACTAATAATTATCAATAGTTACTTGAAACGATAGAATTAGCAGCAAAAAAAAACTGACTCCACATTGAATAAACCTACAAGAGTTGACAGGCTGTAAAAACAACCAACCAACCTTTTCCGGGAGATTTTCTTGAAATTTCTTCTGAGTAGACTTGTTCGATTTTCTACTTTCTTTACTATTGCCATTATAATTCTTGGTATATTTTCTTTCAAAATCCATGTCGCAGTGTCTGCAGTTTTTTCTTTGAATGCAGGTAATGTTTCTCTTTTGTGTTCACTGGTCCAATAACCTCTCCATAAACTTGTAAAATCCATAGCTTTCGTGGCGTAATGGTCAATGTCGTTGCAAATCGACATAGCCACATGAGTTCAAATCGTGGATGAGACTGTTTACATTTCACATAGTGCTAATACCCTTGAAAAAGATATGAATCCGACTGTTCTTCCTCCAGCTATGGATAAATAGTAGAACAAGCTAAGATCTTTAACTTTAGTATGGCAACCAGTCTAGGAGAAGGAAAGCTCTGAATTCAAATCTATAAAACTCTGTTTAAAAAATAGAACTTTGTGTCGCATCTTGCTCGTGCAGACGGGTTGATATATATATATATATATATATGTGTGTGTGTGTGTGTGTGTGTGTGTGTGTGTGTGTGTGTGTGTGTGTATACCTATTCGGCTGGGGTTGTAGAATACACCAACTGCAACTCAGCAATGATGTAAAGCAGATTGTCTAACGAGTGTTCTGGATATGACACAAAACTGCATCTGATGGTGAGGCCCTAGGTCTGGAGCTTTGGAGAACGTGGAGTCCCCCATCATTGATATTATCCCAGGTTCATTCTGGCCCTCAGTGATTGTACTTACTTGTGTTTAATTTGTGGGTCAAATATGATTATTCAATCATTTTCTGTACGTGGAACCATTTAACTATTAATAAACAAATGACTGATGTTCAGTTATGTTAGTATCACATAGCAATATGAAACTGTGCAAACAAATAAGTTCTGGCCCGTTTAAAAATGTTACCGATAATCTATTCACTTACAAATCTTTTATATTCAATCTATATGCACCAGCAGAATTTGGCATTAAACAACCATCAAGGGTTGATATGCCATCAAAACCTAACCAACCAACCAACCATATATATATATACACATATGTATAATGTGCATACGATAAGTTTCCAGACTTTTTTCGTACGGGCATCTAAAATCATTGTAGACTCTTGAAAATTCAGTATGTTATTGCTATATATCTTATGAGATAACAGACCAATTCTTATGATTTCAGCTTCAAATGAACAGCTACAGCAGCAATTTGAATACACCCTACTAAAGTCTGATTGTCACAGCTGGTGAATTTCAAAAATGCAAACTGACACTTTAGAAGAATTATATGCAATAAAATTCTGTTTTAAACTTGGAAAAAAATGCCACAGAAACGTATGGAATGCTTCACACTGCTTTTCGACCTACTTGCATGAATCGAGCATCGGTTTTAGGGTGTCATAAGAGATTCAAGGAAGCCAGGGAGTCTGTGAGGGATGATGAGAGGTGTGGGAGGAGTAAGGAAGTCAATACATCAGAGTTGATTGGCCAAAGGGTTACTATGTTGAGGTTTTAAGGGAGTTCAGGAAGAGATTCCTAGGGAAGAGGCCAGCACTCTTCAAATCGGGTCAGTGGCATTTCCACCAGGACAATGTACCAGTCCACAACTCTATCCATGTCACAGACTATTTCACTAAAATGGGAATCAAGACAGTTCCCCACCCTCCCAATAGTCTAGACCTTGCTTCCTATGGCTTTTGGTTATTCCCTAAGTTCAGAGGCTGTCGTTATGAGGCAACTGAGAAGATGAAAGAGGCTGTGACGAAGGCCATTGAAATGCTCACACAAGAGGACTTCCATGTGGCCTTTCAGAAGTTGTTGGAACGGTACAAGTGCATTACAGCTGGAGGATATTTCTTCGAAGGGGACTAGAGTTTCATGTGTGTACTATCAATAAAAGTGTCCATAGGAAAAAAGTCTGGAAACTTATCGTATGCACCTCGTATGTGTGTGTGAGAGAGAGTGTGTATGTGTGATTTAAAATGTTAAAATATTCACAATTGGTCGGAAATTGTAACTGAAAGTTTCACGTGACATGAACCATGATTGTCAGACGGAAATGACGAGAATTAAACAACAAATGTTATTTTAAAAATTTGAAAATAATAACAACCATTCCGACAGTTCATTAATCAAAGTAGTGAACAAATCATTGAATTAGATTATTTCTCCATTCTTTTCTTTAACAACGGCAAGCTTAATCTAATCCTCGTCTTTTTCAAATCTAATTCTTAATCTGACGTTCAAAGATCATACATCGTTAAACTATTAGTAACGGCTTCTGAGCAATTGTGGATATTTTAACGTTTAAGTTTTATTCCTGGTTTATTTCAGTTTTGATACACTGGGCAGTTTTTTTATATATTCATCTCCAAACCTAAGTTTACAACAACCCAACTATCATGCTATCCAAATATATATATATATATATATATATATATATATATATATTGTCCTCCTAAGACAGACTGTTTCGTTCTATCAGACCTCTTCAGTGTGGCTAGGCAGGCTAGATTCCCGAAGCTGGGATCGAAACCTGACTGACTGAAACGCCAATCCAAGATTCTACCACTCCTAGATTTTTCCACGTGGAAACTAACGCAAGCGACGGAAATTTAAACGCTTATGTATCACATTTGTTTTTGTTTAGATATATCCGCTTAACGGTTACCGAGAGCTCAATTCATTTGAAGAGCCTTGCTTTATGCTAGTGGTAATCATCACTTCCCTCGCTAGAGAGCTCAACCCCACAGGGGTAGGAGAGCATATATATTGTCATCCACAGACAGACTGTTTCGTTCTATGAGAACTCTTCAGTGTGGCTTGACATATATATATATAGAGAGAGAGACATATATATATGTGCGCGCGTGTGTGTGTGTGTGTGTTTACCTAACCCCTTCGTACGAACAGAATGTGACACAAGGTCAGTTTCTAAAGTGGAGTTTAACAGATCTGAATCCAGAGGTTTCCTTTTGGATCGGTTGCCATACCAATGTTAAAGAGTCCATTCTGTCTCATTAATTATCCATAGCTGGAGGAACAATTGTTGGATTCGTATTTTTCCCAAGGGTATCAGCACCATGTGAAATGCTCACAGCCTCGTTCAGGATTTGATCTCAGGTCACCGTGTCCATTTTCTACGAAGATAACTGTTACGCCACGAGGACCTCAAATCTATATAGAGAGAGAAAGAGAGAGGGAGATACTTACAGATAGACAGATATACAGACTGAGAGAGATTCTATGAATGCCAAAGTTTTCAGCAAAAATCACTTTTCAACTGTATATTCAGTATTTGAAAGTGTGAGTGGTCGAAATTCATTTCCCCACCTCAAAATGTGAGTAAAATAGTAAGATTGATTAGGTTCTTTAGCCATGATGGGGACAACCAGTCTGGAAGAAAGAAAATTCTGATTTCAAGCAGTACAAAAGGTAACAGAAAAGCCCCGATTCTCTCTCTGGAATTTTCTGTTTACTGTGGAGGCCCATGATCATCCAACCTCAGAAAAGCACATCATTCCTTGATTCCTCTTAAAAGAAAGTGGAATTGGTGTGTCCATAACACCAAGGCAGGGACAGAGTCTTCGTGGCGTAGTGGCTAACGTTCGAACTCTAGTCGTGCTATTACGTTCACTTTCGCTACTTATACCTTTAGGAAAGGTATAAACCCCACTTATCTGACCAGCTATGCGTCAAATATTACCAATACTATTCTTCTAGAAGGATGACTTAAATAACCCACGTAGGTTGATTTGCCATTAAACAAAGAAACCAAACCAAACCAAACCAAACCAGACCATTATATCTAGGGGAGACGACTGTCAAATAGTCTTTTAAAAACAATGTATCACTTTCTATAGTGTCGATCCTTCTCTACAATGAAGTGCTATAGTCGCCGTGCTAAAATATTGTTGAACTGCTACGGTGATATCTCATTTCTCATACAAAAGTCTAAAGAGTTAAAGACAAAAAGTAAATATCCCAATGCATGTCGCCCATAAATAACCACATCCCTCTCAATATTTTTTTCTTTTTTTAAATAAAATACTAACTTCCTTTGTCTCAGTTTCTTGATAACTGTTATGAAATAGCCGAGGGATTTCGGTTCATGCCTTTGAGTTTAGTTAGGCTGAGAACCTTTCGGCTCAGCACATGGGTTGGTTGGGTGTAAGATTGAAGCAGGTGTTAACGCGGGTGCGCGCGAGCGGATGGAGGTGTCACTCAGATGTCATAACAGTCCGAGACGATACTGGGTGACAAGGTGCGGGTGACGTCACGCACCGGAAGCACGCGGAGGTTTGTGTGAGAATTTGAAGAAAATAAGAGTCGGGTACTAGACGCCAAACGAGAAGGATCGATTTTGGAGCTCGCAGGCGCGAGGCGAACGTGCGCCCTATGGGGTCCGCTCGAGTTGGGGGCCAAATGAATAAGACAGCATAGAAGATTGTGTCTCTCCTCCTTACGTCGAAACCTTTAACTCAAAGTTAATAAAAAGGTTTCGTACCTGAACAAGAAGTAGTTACGTGTTTTTGAGATTCCTGTTCTTTATATATTCTATCGTTATGAACATTACATGTCTATTTTGCACATGGCCATATTCGTGTATATGGCTACGCAACATAACTAGGTTGACTCAAAAGTTGAAGCCCCTCACAAAAAAGGCATATTTTAAAAACAATATTATTGATAATGATATAGTAATTTTAATCGATAATATTTTCGTCCACCATTAACGACGCAAAGTTCCTCGTCGCTTTGGAAGATTCGCAAGAACGCGTATTTCCGTCAAGCTATCACATAAATTTCTGATACAGGGGCGTACCGAAGCAAAGTGCCGTCCAGGGCCCGTATTCATGATGGCGCCCCCTTTTTTGGAGGAAAAATATTAATGAAATACCCTCAATGGCATTGATTAGCACTTGAAAAACAATAAATTGAAAAATCATCTAAACAAACGTTATCATACTTTAACCTTAAGAGGTTTTGCAGAAGCAAAATTACAAATAAATTGGTCAAAGTTTATCTTCTCTACAGTTTCATGTTCAATTTAAATAAGAGGCCTATTTGATAGGCGATCTTGTGACATACTCGATCTTAAGTAACTTTTAATGTGCTTCAGTTTTGAGAAACGTCTCTTTGCAGTAGCAACAGAAACTGGATGTCAAAAACAGTCGTAAAGTAATCACACTATTTGATTAACTAATTAAGAAACCAACCTGTCCCTGTTTAAGTTAAAGAAAATTTTGGTCATATCCATGTGGGTTACGCATACATCTAAACTAATCTTGAAATTTCTTTTGGATGAGATTTATTTGTCGCAGGATTTCTCCCCAGTCAAACAAATGGGACATCGAGAAGTTTTCAATTGAAATCAACATTTTTGCATCCCCTCCCGTTTGATTAATGAATCGAGTGTTTGAACCACTCTTTGAAATCCGGTTTTCACTGCACGAATACCTTCGTAACAGGTGGTTATCAAACGCTTCATCATGACCTTCACATGAGAAGATAAAACTTCCCACGGGTGATTGGAAGAGGAGAAACTTGTATAGAGTCTCTCAATCCCTCCGAAAAATGTAATGGCACTTGTATTCACAACTGAGGCATGAACACCAGATAAATTCAGAAGATGATCAGAGCATGACACAAATTTAGCTTTTGCATTTATGCTTCGTAGAAAACGTTGAACACCACCACGAACTCCAGCTACAGAGTGAAATCCTAATCCTGAACATTTTTTTAAATCAAGTTTCTCTTTCTCCAGTCGATCTAAAATCATCTTCTTCATATCATAAGCTGTCTTCCCAGGTTCAGTGACAAGACCAAGAAATGATTCCCGCACCTCCACTTTTTTTGTCTTCAACAACGACATATCGACAAATGAAACTCATCTGATCAGTACGACGAATGCCCAGCATGTTGTCTAGTGCGATCGCAAAATAATTGGCTTTTCATATTCTATTCAATATTTTTTCCTTTGCATGGTTTCTCAAGATATGAATGAATTCAGTTTGGATTTTCGGTGACAAACACCGTCGGTTATCATTTACTTCTTTTTAAATAATGCTTTCTAAGAAGATAATATTTGCTCATTATTTCAACAAGTTCTATAAAGTTAGCTTTATAGAATTATATACATCTTCTTCATGACATCTAAAAAGCAGGTTCTGTTTCGTCAGGAACTTAATGACATCAAGTAATCGTGTTAAAACCTGTCTCCAAATCTGTCTTTCTTTCATATTTTATTCTTGTAAATTTTACCTTTATTAAGTGTCATTTCCAACAGTCATTTTCTGCAAAGTTCTTTAGTGATCAGACAGATTCTCATGGAGGTGACCGTGGTGTAGTCCGTATCGTCGTAGGAAATGGAAACGGCGACACGAGTTCAAATCCTGGACGAGTCTGATTGCATTTCACATAGCGCTAATACCCTTGGGAAAGGTATGAATCCAATCATTCTCCCTCCAGCTATGGGTAAATAGTAGGACAGACTTGGTTAGGCAACTAGTCTAGGAGAAGGAAAACACTGAATTGAAACCTGTTAAACTCCGCTTAAAATTGACCTTGTGTCATATCCTGCCCGAGTGGAGGGGTTGGGTAAATAGTATCAGACAGATTCTCATGTTCAGGCATTTTTGAATTAAGCTGCCAGAACTTTTGAAATCCGAGATTTCTTGCTAGACTTGATTTGAGTTGCTCTGTCTTCAGGAAGAGGCGACTGCAGAAACAATTAAAAGATTTGTTGGTCTTTAAATATAGTAACCATGATCTCAAAAAGGTCTCTCCATGGTTTTGTAAAACCAGTGTTGTAGTATTGCCCTTGGACTATTTTTCATCGATCTTACGGCCGGAGCATACGGTTCATCTTTGTTTTGAAACTTTTTAGGTCCCAATGTTACAAGATCTATGATAAAAATAAATAAAATATTACTGATATTAAAATTTAAAAGTGATTAATTTTAAGCAAAATTTAATAAATTCTATTCTAATTTTTCTACTAAGATAGCAAATAGTTTCTGTGCAGGAAACGATGTGATTTACAATTAAATGTTATCAGGCAGGTAAAAGATAAATTCTGACTTAGATAAAATGAAGATCGTTAGCAATTACGGATGCTGCAGTTGAAGGTTTTCAAGCTGAAAAAAAAATTTAAATCCAGAAATCTAATTCAAGAAATTTTATTCCACACAAATATATATATATATATATATATATATTTGCTTAAAAGTTCTCAAGCGATATCTTGAAGAAAAATAATTAACTGTTTTACAGTATCACAGGCAAAAAAGAGGGAAAGTTTTTTATATTCCAAGGAATATTGTAATATTAATCCAATTTAAAAATTACTATGTATAAAGCCAATTTTTGTAAAAGTTTTCCCTTTTTTGTTTGCTAATATGCAATCAGTTAGAAAATACTCAAAGATAATATAGTCTTAAATAATTCATTTTATTATCAACCGATACTACTAATGTAACGGGAATTAAACAACTGTTGTATTGATTAAATCATAACTTTTATATATAATTATTTATGTATTTAATGCGTAAATAATTATGCATAAAATTTAGGATAAAAGTTATGATCATAACTTTACAAATATTTGAATTACGCATTTTCTTTAATATTACGAAAAATTGGAGAAAGATGCTTGTACATCTGAACCGTTCACATTGAATATTCTTTCTAATTCAATAGTCTTTCTAATTCATCAAAAACAGATGATAGTTGAAACCCCTGACGTAATGGTTTAAACTTGAAATGCCGGCGATTGGATTTTTCAAGCCCAACACACAGAAACTGCGTTTCATCAAGTGTTTAATCTTTTTACAAACATGTAATAAAAAAAAGCTTGCAATTAAATAAACAAAAAAAGTCGTTATCTGGGAATAAATTTCCATATTATTAAATAAAAATATTCTTTTATAGATCAACGAAGAACCGGACAACCTCATAATATTTAGAATTTCCGATTGTAAGTTCTTGGCCAAAATGCGATGTCTTCGTATACAGCATTTTCTGTTTTTACAAATTCTATTTCTTTATTTCCAATAACTTCATCATTTCCTTCTTCATAATCATACTTGTCCTAACCACATGCGCTGGAACTCTCTTTCTTTAGAACATCATCATTGTCGCCTTCAATTTCTTTACAACGTTGATTCCTGGTGGAAATTTCTCTTCAACTTTTATTTTCATATTTGTCTCCACCACATTTGCATTTTCTTCATATATCCCCACTCCTACTTTTGATGTACATTCAGTACCCTCGTCTTTGCATTTTGCTTTGGCTACATATTTCTTCTGTAGGAGAACATGTAAAGATGCAGCACATTTTCTTTCATCGCATTCTCTGGTAGTTTTCAACTTACGGTAAATCGCACTACTCGGTTTTTGCTGTTTTCTCATTCTAATCAATGAAAAAATAGAAAAAAAGAAACAAATTGGAAAAGAGCATACTCAACGTACATAGGGAATTTTTATTTATTGTATTAAGATACAATTTGGCACAAGGGTGAAAGCGGCGCTGTAAAAAAGGATATTTTTTAAATATCCAAAACTTAGCAGGAAACATTAATGACCCATTCTCATATAATAGCATTGGGAAATGTTGCTTAAAAATAGAAATAAATAAATACTGCCAATGATTGTTTAAATTTTTTTCTTAAATTCAATTTTTAAAACTTACCATCCTTTTTCTCATACTTATTTATTTCATCTATTCAATATAATAATTTATCATCTAATCCATAGAAATTTTATAGAAATTAAAATTTTATAAGAAATGTTCCCCTCTGATACTAGCATTAGACATTAACTTACTCTGACAATTTTTCGGGCAAAATAACTACTCCCTAATTATTTTGCCAGCGTACACCTTCTTTTTTTTTTTTTTTTTAACCTTACGGCGTTATAAAAGATGATAACAAAACTAAACTAAAAAGGACAGAAATATTTTGTAACAATTTATTTATTTCCATCAGTTCAACCAGATATTTGAATAATATTCGTGTTTTAAAATAAAGTTATTAAAACAATAAACATTAAAAGTCAATATTAAATAATTACACTTCTGACTTAATATTGTCTTTTTTTTTTTTGGTTTTTTTTTTTTAGAGAAACAAATCTTTGACCTTTTTTTATGTTTCTACTTCTTGGTGAAAAATGATTTAGATCAATTGAAGAAACTCTTTCCCCCAGATATGTTTAGGGAGATTCAACAGTTGAGTTGGAATGGTGATTCTACAGTTGATCCTAAATGAATATTTAAGAATATTTTTAAAATCGTTCCATAAGACTGGAAAGCGTAATATTTGAAAATTTTACATCTAAATAATCTTAACTTACCTTTTTATATTATAAACTTAAGATTCTTAGTTTATTATACTCATATAAAACGTTAATCTTGTAATATGCACTAAATTTTATTTTTTTAGTTGAAAAATATCTAAAAAATTTAAAATTTAAGGTAGAATGCTTTTATTTTCACATAATAATTCTAAAATAGTGATTTTATGGAAAATATATTGAAATCTCTGAAGAGCGTGATATTTATACAGTTTTTGAGCTTTACATATTTCACGTTTAGTAAAAACTTTCGAAATGTAAACAAACTTTAAATTGCGTATATTTCTGGTTCTACTTTACTGTGAATGTTTTTCTTTATTTAAAAAATCTCCAATCTTTTACTATGAAAAGAACCAATTGAAAAGAAAAAAATAACATTCATTTTTAACTAGTTTCAAAGATGGAATGGAAATTTAACAGTTTATTCAATATTTTATATTAACGCTTTTCTAATAAAATCAAATAAATAATTGTTTATCTCCAAGATACGCTCTCCCAAATTCAATCTTTAACTATGAAAAGAACCAACTGAAAAGAAAAATAACATTCATTTTTAACAACTTTCGAAAAGCTGCAGTTGATCAGCCTGGGAAGATATTCCCCAGTTGAGTTAAGTTGTGGTGTAAACTTTACAGTTGATCAGTCCGGTGGGGGGAGTCTTCAACTGATTTAATATTTTATATCAACGTTTTCCGCTCCAAAAAAAGCAAATGATTGGTTATCTTCAAGATACGCACTCCCGAATTTTTCAGCTTTTTCAAAGGAATATCGTCTTCAAATTAGCAGCAGGAGTCAGCCTCGTACGTTCTTTTGATTTGTTTTTTTCGGGAAAATAAACTTGTTTTTCATCTGAATTCTTAAATAATTTTCTTTTAAGTTAATTTTGGGATTTTTTAGTGCATATATATATGAACGTTTTTTTTTAATAATAAATTCTGAAAACTCATTTTAAACAATGAATTGAGAACTTTTTAACAAGGAATTGAAAACAAATTAAACATTATTTCAGAATTTCTCGATAAAAGCAGATAAAGAAAAGTGTATAAGGCTAACTCCTGCTGATATTAGGAAGTGTGCATTCCTTAAAAAATAAGCTGGAAATATTTGGGTCGTGTATCTTGAAAATAGCCAAATAAGTAAACTGTTTTCTTTTAGACTTCTTTCATGATGTCAAAGCATAGATGTTGAAAAAAATAACGAGGGGGTCGTTATTGTATAGGGACAGACAAAATGGCCTCTTCCATATTTTTAAATTTAAATGAAGTTTATTTTGTTCTAAAATGTTTCAACTATTAGGAAAAAAAAGAATTAAACTTCCGTTTTGAAGTTAACAGGTTTCTACTAATTGGTCAATTCAATGCCGTGTGTAGGTGCTTTGAGTGTATATGGTGGTCTGTTCCAGGATTGGCACCACAGACTCATGAAATGCATTGTGGGTAAATATCATTGGGGCAATAAAACCCAAATATTACTTAAAATCCATGTGCGTTATCATTTACAATCAAAATCAACTATAATCCTTATTTTTATGCAATGATTTGGCTCTTAAATCTAATCAATATCAGGTGATATGTAAAAAAATATCGGAAATTTCAATTAATCAAATTATTAATTTAACTTAAGACCAATTTTATTTCTCCTTAATATAATCTTAAAAATATTAAGACTTCAAAGAAGACGACTTTTTTTTATTTCTTCATGCTACTTTAGTTTGTAGATTTTTTTTTAGATATATTAAATCTCGGAAAATATACAATTTGGGAAGTTTTAATCATACATTTTTAAACAGATTAAATTGATCTTTAATTATAAATATTTCATCAAAGGCAGAAGGACTCAAAAGCTTTCAAAATTCACTGTAAAATTTTTAAGTGAATAAAATGTGGATAAATTGCATCACGGGAAATTTGTTTTGAGATCAACCCCCCAAAAAAGCATTGTTTTTAAAACTCCTCTCGAAAAAAATACGGTATCAAAATTCTTTTTTGATTTTTTTAAAGAACGAAATTAAAATTTTCGAATTACTTTTCCCAGTTGATCACATAATAAATCTAATTCTTTTTTATTAGAGATCTTCTCGTTTTTTACCTATCTGAAAATTTAAAAATTAGCGATTTCAGTTTTTTTATTTTATATAAATGACCAAACGTTGAAACCCTTCCTTTTAAGTGATAAGAAATATTCTCTCATGGTCTTTTAAATCAAAGTAGCTATACATTATAAAATGAATCTATTAATGAATAAGATACCAAAAATTTCATTAAAATTTGAATATGTTCACAATTGGTCATAGTAAAAAAAATCTGACATTTGATTTCCATTAAAAAGTTTAACTTAAAAACAATCAAAACATATTTTGGTCGATTATCGCAATTCAAAAACATAGTATTCGAAATATATATCTTGGTTGTAGAAAATATACAATATTGTGGAAATGTCTCTTGAAATGTCCCGGTGTGGTCTGGTAGTCTCAGTCAGAGGTAGCTCACAGCAGGGCCAGATCAAAATACCGACATCTCAGACAGTCGCCCGAGCTTATTATAAGCTGAGGTTTCCGACAAAGCAGCATATCATGGGTTTGGGATCTTCCAAACAAAAAGAAATGAATGTGAAAAAAAAAATCAATTAAAAAACAAAATATTAGATCTCTTTCTTGAAGCACCATTACATAAAAATTGATGATCGTGTTTTCAATTTTTTTCACCCGCAAAATGCTGCCCCCATAAAGTGTAGTCCGGAGCCTCCCACTGTTCTAATGAAATCCTCCTGATGATTTGTGATTTTTATTGAAGAGACCATTTCCTTCAACAGATTCTCGAAGAATAATTTCTGTGGATTATTATCTAGCGAGAGAGAAGCCCCCACTCTACACAGCCTTGTCCACTGGTGTTAATGGGCTAGATCGTCATCTTAGAATTCGTCCAATGGGTCCAGACTTTGGGGTCTCTCTGTACATTAAAAACGGATATTTTTACGCATTATTTCTGATGTAACACTATGTAGGTGGCCCGCCAAGCAGACGATTCCTTTGTCTATTTTGGTGCGAAACCAGACAACGGGTTTTGGACTTGAAATCTCGCCGTGACCGGAAGTGGAAGGGGACGCGAGAAGAGAGTCAGTTGGAAAAGGAGCTCGAGAAGGCAGTTGGCGCGGAACCACGGACAGGGGCAGTCGACACCAGACACCGGAGCGGTGAGACCAGTCGGAGGAGATGGGGTCCAGACCAGTGAAAGAAGATCGAGTCAAGATGAGTCGGTATTCCAGTTGTTTTGTGGAAGTTTCGCTAGAAATCCATGCTAGCGTTAGTCTATATATGCTATCGGAAATGCAGTGTTGCATAACTCCCTCTCTGCACTTGAGTTAACCCCAAGGATATTGTTCGTTTTGTTCGTTTGTTCTTTTTTCTCCTGTTCCCTCGATTGTATTTGATGTAGCGGTAAAGAAATGTGCGTTACCCCTATCGGAACCACTAGTTGATCACCGGCCGTAAAGTGGAATGGCTAGAGAGGTTGATGTAACTTTGGGGACGAAAGGGTAACGTCACAGTGACTAAACTCATCAACATGGAAACTTTGTACACAAAATATGAATATGTTGTAATCGAGAAATAAGTATATATATATACTTATTTCTCGATTGCAACATATTCATATTTTGTATACGAAGTTTCCATGTTGATGAGTTTAGTCATAAATAATGCGTAAAAATATCCGTTTTTAATGTACGGGGAAACCCAAATATATATATATACATTATAATGATAATAAATAAATGTATATTAGATTTTATATATTTATTTCCATGGAAGTTTGTCTGCGACCTTAGGTTTTATGAAGTTTTACAAACAACAATCGTCAGGCAGATAGCGTTATCTGCCAGACGATTTTTGTTTGTAAAACTTCATAAAACCTAAGGTCGCAGACAAACTTCCATAGAATTAAATATATAAAATCTAATATATATATATATATATATATATATATATATATATATATATATATTATCACTATTATTATTATTATATAATAGCTCTATCACAGATATTGAGTACTTTTCAAATTGTATCACACTTGGTTCCCCACAAACCCACAAAGTGAATTAGTGACAACCCACACTGTTACAATATATATATATATATATATATATATGTGTGTGTGTGTGTGTGTGTGTGTGTGTGTGTGTGTGTGTGTGTGTGTGTGCATACATGTACAATTTTATTTTTCGTTTTAGAGATTTGCTGCTGAAAAGTTTAGTAATAAATTAAAACTAATTACATCCGTTTTAATTGTATGCTGCATCACTCGTACGGGCCTTGTATCTTTGGTCTTGTACAAAATCAATTTTTTCATAAAAAAAGAATTCTTTGGTGTGGACATATTTTTGGGCGATACTGAATTTGTATATTTATTTTTGTCGGTAACACTTAAAACTTATTGATTGGCGATTTTGTATATCGGGAATGGACCAAGGAAAAGTGTCGCTCATAAAACTCCAAGTCAATGAACAATAAGGTAGGTTGATTTTTAATTTTTTTTTAAATATCAAAAATAATAATACACAGAAGGTTGTGTATATACCTATTAAATACTCATACCAAAAATTAGATCTGAATCTTCAACGGTTTTTTGGCATGAAAGATTTTGAACTGTAAATTCCTCGTTTTTGCCAGATTTGGCCTAAATATTGATGTAAAAACCAAACAATTTCAGTATTTAAATTAGGAAATCTTATTTTATTTTATGGGAATATAATAAATAAATTATAACAAAACTTTAAATTGAAAATTGAACCCCTACCCCACCCTGCTTTACCTGTGTCGAATTTTAAATGCTATTATTCAAGCAGTAATATTCGAATATATTGAAAAAAAAATTTTCCTGATATGAACTGAAATACAACAAACAAACAAATATGGAAAAACAAATAATTGTTTAACAATTTTTAATATATGGAATCAAACAGTTCCATATATGAGCCCTTAGATGAAAACGCTGGTCTCAATTGTTGGCACAAAACTTTTGCAAGTATGTGCTGGTGCTCTGCTACAAAGCCATACACGGATCGAGAAGCCTCTGTTACTAACTTAACTGTCCGTTCCACTCCTTGGGAATGTGAAGGGAAATCTGGCAAGTTAATCTTTTCACCAGTTAACAATGAATTCTGTAATTCATTGTCAGAAAAGTCAAGTGTGACTGGTGGCTCACAGACTCCATTTACAGACAAATCAATTAAATCAGTCCAGTGCACAGCTTTAAAGTTGATCATTGGGATCTTTTTAAATCTTTTCTTGACTGGCTTCCCTCTTCTGAAAGAATATAAAAAATAATTTGAGTTTAATTTTTAAATGCAATTTGTTCTGCTTTAATAATATTTAGTGAAATCAGATGTAATCTTTAAAATGTTTCAATAAAGTGGCACAAGTACTTCAACCAGTTTTGTATGAATAAATATTAAGTTACCTAATGGCCAAAATTCTTTTTATACCCTCTTCTCTCACTTCAGATTCATCAAATTTCACCATTGAAAATAAAACATTCTCCGGAAGTAATGCAAAGGCATGATACTGGAGGTTTTTTAATGTAATCCTTTGAACCTCAATTGGTTGCTTTTGTATCCTGTCAATCATATTGTAAATATAAATTTGCTGGTGATGGAACTTGTTACTTTTTTTTTTATATCAAACCAGCAAATAGCATAAGCATTCACAATAAGATTTATCAAACTATATAGTTTGGTCGAAAGATTATGTGGATATGCCCCACGAGTCCATAGGCACATGAGCCTGATGGCCAAAGTTAACCACCTTGCCTGGTTTAATGGATCAATTTTCCACGATGCAAATCTAGGGTCCACCTTACCTCTAGAAATACCAACTGTATATTCATAGAGTAGTCTTTGGTTACTACTAAGGCTATCCATATCTTTCATTCCAAAATGAAACTCCAGGGGATTCTCAACAGCTGAAAAAGATTTTGGGGGTAAATTATGGCAATCGTTTGCACATAATTTACCCAATGGACCATTGAATGTAGTGGGGCTTTTTGTGGTGCCATCTAAATGTTTGAATAGAGCTCTAAATGAAAGTTCATTTTGATGTAAGGAGCAACCAATTGTGTGAAGATTTTTTTTTTCTAAAAGTGTAACAAGTCCACCTTCATAACCTGTATTTGCATTCGTGTTGTCAACAAGGACAGCCTTAATAGTGCTCCAACTTTTAAATTTCTCCAAAACATCAGCCACTTTCTCCGCAAGAACGGTACCAATTGTACCAGTATCAGGAAGAACCCTGTGAGTCAAATATATACTCTCATTTGGTGTCTCCTTTGTGATTGTGAAGTGGCATTCAGGTCCTTTGACTTTTTTAAAAATTTTACTTCCATTTTCCTCCACTGATTCCTTGTAGTGTAGTGTGTCTTTGTCTCCCATCAACTCCAATACAAAGATTCTCCACATTTTCATTATGCTTTTCATAGGCATTTGTTTTCACTTTAGCCTTTGCTCTATTTTACATTTATCCATATATATATTCTTTATATTAGGGATAAGAAGGCCCATAGCCCTAAAATCCAAGAGCAAGGCATGGGCAAGGCTGGCTCCAAGATTAGAAGATACATCACCCCTGACTAACTCAAGAGCATACCTTGGAATTTTTGTGAGGGTATAAGGCACTTGGAGAGGACTATCTAGCTGTTTATAATCCTCTGTTTCATCACTTGGAGAAGATGAGTAAGAATGGGAAGAATCGCCCTGAACATATGATGTTGAAGCTATTGGTGGGGATATCTTCATACTTTTTTGTTGGCTTTTTTTGTCAGTGGACAAGTGCAGATGATGTGCTTAGTCTGGCAATTTTTCTATATATATAGTGTCAGAAAATACACGAAGATGTTTTTAAAAAATTGTAAATAAATTTCGAAATTCATTAAAAAAAAGTAATAATGTTTACTTACCAAACAACAGTACTGTAGAGTTTAGTTCCAAAATTAACTCGTGAACCGACTTTTCACTAAAAAAAACACTAAATTTTAAAATATAAATAAATTACAATAATTATAAAATGTTTAAATATTTTAATAGTATGTCTACTTTGCGAAATATATATATTTGCGTTGATTATAAGGGTAAAAAACATAAACAAACCAAAGTACTCCGGAGAGATATTTACCACCGGTGAAAGCCGAAAAAATATCCAGTAAATAAAACGAGGTTTAGTAAGTCGTTATTTGTATTTTAAACTATATATTTTAATGCATTTTATTTTTGTTTTTGGTCATTTAATTTAACATATAAAAATGGATAATAAACTTAAAAATATCAATTATTTGATAAATTTTATTATTTAATTTTCCTTTAGTCTCAGTTTTAATTTTATGGATACAGGTTTCCAGCGTCACCGATATCACGACTAAAATCACAAAATATTATGTCTTTAAATGCGATTTCACAAAAAAATACGAAATTTTGGAAAAAAATATTTCGTGGGGTAATTTCTGATGTTATTTTGCAACTTTCACCGCATTATTCTTTTTACAGTTCCAAAATCGACCGACCCTAATGAACAAGATACGCCTCCCAACAAAATAGCATTTAATGTATTTATAAAAATGTCTTATGGAAAGAGAGCTAAAGATGGCAAGATCAAAAGAATCATCTTCTATATTCAGTAAAACCGCGTTATTAAATTAAGACACGTGACTAACCAGCAAGTCATTTTGCTCGATAGCACAAATGTACATTTTCCAAATCACGTGACGATATGCACGTCATTATGATGTAGATTTTTTTCGTATATATAAAAGGACTATAACAAGGTTGTCATTTTGAGAGGGGGATATAATTTCGTCATATCTTTAGGGGAGCAAGTTACCGTCTTGCTCAGCAAACTGAACCTCATCTCTTAGTAAATGTTTTTTTTAAATACTTTATTATTAAATCGGAAAATTATTTTCTATTCCACAATATTTTGAATAAAATGAAACAACAGAAAGCACACAAAAATAAACAAATAATTTAGGAGGGAAAGCATAAAAAAATTAAAAACAAAAAAAAGCTTGCTTAAAAATTTAAATTCAAATAACAGTAATGAATGGATTATTACTGTATTCACTTTTTTCTTTTTATTTCAGTGTTATTTTTAGAAAAAGGTTGAAACCAACGTTTTTTTTTAAAGAAAAACTCAATTTCTTTCTTGAAAGAAACTACTTTTTGAAATATTGAGCTAAATCGTAAAATGCTTTGCGAGCGAGAAAAATAATTTGTGAGAGAAAAGTTACGATGTCCCAGTGGAAGCAAAATTGTATTTAGAATGAAATTCTTAGCTAGTTTTTTCAGTTCTTAAAGCCAAGAAAGCGATGCTATATCTGTCAAAAGAGTCATTTGTTTTATTGTTCTCTCTAAACACACTTGGCAGATTTTATGACTTTAAATTTAGCAATGATGGCACCACGTTTAATATCATTATAATCACCATCGTTTAAACATTCATAGATTTAGAATTATTTCGTACATTTTATCATCTATAAAAAGATTCATCAGCTATAGGTTAGATAGTATCAGATTTGACATTAAATAACCCTCGAAGGTTGATATGCCATTAAACAAATAAACCAAACAAAGTGATTTTCACTTGTAACTTTAAAGTTAGGTATTGGCTTTAATTTTTATCATATCTCTAAGGAGAAACATGCTCTCACGGATTGTTTCAGCCCTATTTAAAGCTGGAAACAAGGTGCTGATATCAGCCAGCTCCGGGAAAAGATAGCTCACCCGTAAAAAAAAAGTGACAGAAGAAAAATCTAGAAGTTGAAAACCCGTCAAAGATAAGCACAGCTCAAACCGTTTTCTTTTTCCAAATCTTAAATATTGGAAAATTTTATGTATTCAAAAAAAAAACTGTAAATGTTCTATATCACTAATTGTTAAAAAATATTGAATGAACATTTCTACATGCCTCAGTCCGGCGTCTTAAACACTTTTACTAAAGTAAGAGAAAAAGAAAGAGAAAAAAAGAAAAAGGACTTTTGAGAGACATTTTTGTTTGATGTTGGCTTAATATTGCCGGTATTTTAAAAAGAAAAGAGAAAAGAAAAAGAACTGTTTCTTAAATTTCATCATTTATTTGTTTGATCGTCGCATATTAAAATTTTGTTATATTTTAAATGCACCCTTATGTTGAAATGTTTTGATTGTGCTCTTTCTTCTGTTGATCTGACTTTTTGCATGAATCTTATATCTCGGCCTCATACTGCTTTCATTAATTCTCGCTAACACGTCTTATTGCCTCTCTAAACATTACAAGAGGATTTGGAAATCTACCTACAGTTAATACTATCTAACCAAGAAGTTCGTTCCTCCGTGATATGAGGGGCAGGGGGACAAAGGACTTGGTGGCGTATGTGAAAGTGAATCGGCAACCCCTTACCAACGCCTGAGACCAGTCTAACTTCTAATTAGCATCTACATTATTTGTCTGTTTGTCATACGCCTAAATAGGAGTCTTGACTGGGATTTAATTTGTAGAGTGTCAAGTGCCAAGCTGCTCTCGGCGGTACACATTCTACGTAACAGCCTTCTACTGAGGACAATGACCGAGATGTCGATCTCTTGAGGTCAGAGTAGAATATAACGTCCCAGATACGCCCGAAATGGGCTCTCGTCCAGGGATAGTTATTTATGCAACGTCACACTTCCCACATCTGAGATGGGAGAATATATGAATACATGTACCATTTTTAAAGACCTTTCTTTTTACGGAATATTGTCATTTTTGCAAGCTGTGTTTTGTTCTCTGTTGGTGTCGACTTTTTGCTCTCTTAATGGTGCGGTCTCATCCGTCTCCTCATCGACTGGCAACTTCGATTAGCGATTAATCTGCTGTTTGGATCAAAAACACAACGTTTTGATTAGGTTTATTAGTCGTATTATTTCATTTGATTAGTGGATTTGTCGTATCAAAAACATAACCGATCAGCGGAACAGTCAGCGGATTAGAAGCAAAACCACCACCGTGTTTGGCGAGGGCGGGTGTACTGTTAAACTTAAAGTCTTTTAGATTAAAAAAAAAGAATAGAAGTAAAACTTGTGCAATAGTTACGGAAAACTGGTGAGATGAAACAAACGGTTTCAATAAATGACATGATTATGTCTCTTCGCAATGTTCATGCTATCGATTGATTGGTTGATTGGTTGGTTGGTATTTTATGGCATTCAAAATCTTGAAGATTATTTAATACCGAATCTTATCATATATATATATATATATATATATATATATATATATATATATAGTTTTCTACAGACAGACTGTTTCGTTGTATCATAACTCTTCAGTCGTGGCTAGACACGCGAGATTCTTGAAGTTAGGATCGAAACTCGGTTGACTTTTACACCAGCCGAAAATTCTATCGTTTAGCCACGAGAAAAATTAAGCGTAAGGGAAGGGATTTTAACGTATATGCATCACTTTTGTTTTGTTTACACATATACGCTTAACGGTTACTGAGAGCTTCGTAGGCGAATAGTTTAAAGTTAAATTTATTTTGAAACGATTTTTGAGCTCATTTATTTGTACACAGCTAAATGGTTTCAAGTTTTCCAAACTAATATAAATAATTCTATATGGTATTAATCATTTGTTTGCATACAGTTAAATGGTTAATGGTTACAAGGATTCCAATCTAACACTAATAATTCTATTCAATATAAATTATTTGTTTGTACACAGTTAAATGGTTTCAAGTATTGCTATTTAACATTACTAAGTCTAATTATCACATATTTCCATTGCAATATAAATAATTCACACACTCCCGTAGAGTTTCAAATCCCTAATAATGATTATAATCTGTAAATAATTGAACGATTCTATTTGACGCATAGATGGGACCCTAACAAGTTCTATTCCCAAAAACTTCAGGACAGGAGCGTCACCATCAGATCCAGTATAGTGTCATGCCCAGAAAACTCATTAGGAGGGATTATTACCTCTTAGCGAAAGTGATGTGGGCATATTCTGCAGCCCCAGCAAACAGGGCAGGCCAACAGTAGAACTCTCCTTGCAAAGTCTTATATAAGAAACATTTCTTCCACTTTCGTCGAACGTCTTTCGTTTCTGAAAAGCGCTCAAAGTAACAAGATATATGATAACACTGACTCGCAATAGAAGTAAAATTGGCCAGGAATTAACGGCGTGCTTTTTATGAAATTTATCTGCGAAACGTTGTTCCTACTATATTAGCTAAATTAACGTTGTTCTAAAAATGTTAAAACTTCCACCGAGCATTCCCTGACTTAGTTAAGAATAAACTGAATAACGAAACTAAAAAACGCGACACGATACACCACATGAGAGTATGTATCGTGATACTACAGTCTTATCCTGAGTAGCTAAGTTTCTGACATTAATGATTATTAACATATGAATAGGTATTTTTGCATGTCTATGCAAAAGAAAGAAAGAAAGAAAGAAAATTGGAAAAAGAGTATGGGAAGAAAAAAATGGGAGAATAAGTTGGAAGCAAAGAGAAAAAGAACAGGAAGTGACGTGGAGAAGGAAGAAGATTGAATTAGAGAAAGTTATTGCGAAAAAAGGGGAAAAAGAAGGAAGAAAATGAAAGACCGGGGAAAAAGCGAATGATATCAAGTAGTGTAGTCGACCTCGTAAATACCAGTAAAAAAATCAGGGATGTATTTGATATTCTAAAATTTGTGCGACCAATAAACATTTCTCATCGCTCCATTGTGAGCCCATGTTGTGCAATCGATATATATATATATATATATATATATATATATATATATATATATTATTCGGTCCAGTTAAACCGGTCACATTATAAATTTATTTCCATCCTCTTATGAAGAAGTCCTGTTAATTTATTTTTCGTGTTTTTTTTATTTTATCAAAACACATAACAGGATGGAAATAAATTTATGATGTAACCGGTTTTGTTTTTTCTTAAAGAATATATATATATATATATATATATATATATATATATATATGGAAGTAAATAAAGGATTGTAATCCGACAATATGAAGAGAAAATTTGATAACAAGGCAATCCAAGTGGAAGGAGAGATTTATTGAGAAGTCGACACTACAACGTTTCGCTTCTACTGAACCATCATCAGGGCTATGAGAAATGATATTAGCAATGTTAACTCAACGATGGATGTTTAAAAATACAAAATACAAAAACCTAGGGGAAAATTTGTATAACAAGAAAAAGTTGGCCGTTTAATTTAGTGAATCAGCGTTTATTGTTTTAAATTATGTCATTTGACTTATTATATTGTATAGAATTTATGTTACGTTTGTTTATCGAAAAAGATTTCGAGTCAAAAGGAAGAAAAAGAAAGAAAGACAAAAAGAAAAATAGAAAGCATATAAATTATGGTATATGTGGAATATGGTTCAGTAGAACCGATACATTATAGTGTCGACTTCTCATTAAAGCTTTTCTTCCACTTGGATTGCCTTGTTATCAGTTTTCTCTCTCTCTCTCTCTCTCTCTCTCTCTCTATTTATATATATATATACATATCGATTGTAGATTTGGGGATAAATAGTGCATAATAATGACTGCTTTGTTTATATAATTTACGGAGCATATTGTATTTATCATATTTACCCAACCCCTCCGCTCGGGCAGGATATGACACAAGGTCAATTTTTAAGCGGAGTTTAACAGGTTTGAATTCAGAGTTTTCCTTCTCCTAGACTAGTTGCCTCACCAAGGCTGAAGAACCTAGTCTGCCCTACTATTTACCCATAGCTGGAGGGAGAATAATTGGATTCATACCTTTCCCAATGTGAAATGCATTCAGTCCAGGATTTGAACTCGTGTCGCCGTGTCCAATTCCTGCGACGATAACCATTACACCACGGACACCACGGAGCATATTGTACTTATATTCAGGCTTTTACTTTGACATCATTATTCGTGAGATTCCTTCTTATGGGTTCCTAGATATTTATTTTCATCATATATCGTCTGACTGCTTCAAAAAAAAAAGTGGTAAAGTTTATAGAAAGTCTAGTCTTGATCTCTAATCATCTGCAGGTAAGATAAACAATCGCATATACTTATGATAGAATACCCACGTCACACGCTATAGACAGGCAATCATCAGATGACCATGCCAATTTCTGTATTGATTTCAAGAAATGCAAATATTAAACGTGTCTTTAGACGTGGCTATCATGTAAGCAACCATTGACGTCTGGTTTTGAGTAATGATTAGCAAGCTTGGCTAATAAACCATTTTTAGCGACTTCGATTCTCACAAGGTGATCTACACTTCTAGCCACGCGCCAAATTAAGATAAGCCTTGTGAAGGACATGGGCTCCTGGCGTGATCTATATTAACCCAACTTCTTAACCATGTTCAGGGTGTGACAGAAGGTCAATTTTAGAGCGGAGTTCAACAGGTTTGAATTCAGAGCTTACCGTCTCTTAAACCGGATGCCATACCAAGGCTAAAGGGCCTAGTCTGCCCTACAACTTAACTGTAGCTGGGGAAGGAGATAAGATGGATTCTTGACTTTCCCCAGTGGTATTTACGTGAGATAAAACGGAATCTCGTTCAGAATTTGAACCCTTCTCGCCGAATCTGTTTCCAATGATTACGCCAAGTGCACTGACCCTCTCCCCACGTAGAATAATGCTTTGCAAACTAAACTTGTCGGCGAATTGTTGGTGGGTTCGATTCTTACAGGATGCCCCAAACTTCACAAAGTTGAGTAAATGTGTATGTGTGTGTGTGAGAGAGAGAGAGAGAGAGAGGAACAGAGAATGAGAGAGAGAGAGAAAAAGACAGAAAAAGCGAGAGAGAGAGAGAGAGTGGGCAAAAGCTAGTGAGAATGCCAGAGAGAGAGAGAGGGGGGGGAGAGCAAAAGAGAAACAGAGAATGAGAGAGAGAGAGAGAGAGAATGACACAAAAAGCAAGAGAGAGAGAGAGAAAGACTGAAAAAGCAAGAGAGAGAGAGAGAGAGAGAGAAAGCAAAAGCGAGTGGGAATGCCAGAGAGCGAGAGAGAGAACGAGAAAGTGAGAAGGGGTGAAAGCATGAGAGTATAAGAGAGAGAAAGGGACATAGCATGAGTGACAGAGACAGAGCATGAGTGAAAGAGAGA
This sequence comes from Sepioteuthis lessoniana, assembly GCA_963585895.1. NCBI lineage: Eukaryota > Metazoa > Mollusca > Cephalopoda > Myopsida > Loliginidae > Sepioteuthis > Sepioteuthis lessoniana. The sequence goes on along the minus strand of OY757923.1, from coordinate 3,853,909 downwards.
GAGAGAGAGAAAGAGAGAGACAGGGAGCATGATTGAGAGAGAGAAAGAGAGGGAGGGAGAGAGAAAGAGAGAGAGGAACAGAGAATGAGAGAGAGAGAGAGGAACAGAGAATGAGAGAGAGAGAGAGGGAGAGAGAGAAAGACAGAAAAATCAAGAGAGAGAGGGAGGGGGGCAAAAGCAAGTGAGAATGCCAGTGAGAGAGAGAGAGAGAGAGAGAGAACAAGAAAGTGAAAGGGGGAGAAAGCAAGAGAGTATAAGCGAGAGAAAGGGACATACCATGAGTGACAGAGACAGATCATGAGTGAAAGAGAGAGAGAGAGAGATAAAGAGAGAGACAGGGAGCATGAGTGAGAGAGAGAAAGAGAGAGAGAGAGAGAGAGAAAGAAAGAAAGAGAGAGAGAGAGAGAGAGAGCTTCTTTTTATACATATATTCAGTCTCGTTGTCTGTTGAATGATTTTCGTAGATAAATCAACAAAGATCTGTTATAAGGCTAGAGTAATTGTTACTGTTTTTGTTTTTGTTTTTTAATCTCAAAATCTATTGTTCGTGAGTTCATGTTTCTTTTTTATATGCTTAAAGGAAACTTAACTCTTCCACCTGATGTTTAACGCGCATATCAGTTCAATATCAACTGTCCCTTATGGCTTTGTGGTGTGTTACCATCTTATCATTTTAGCTAAATCGGAAATTGTCGCTTTCGTTCCTGCCAAACAGTGCCGTGATATTATTTCTTGTGGGTTTTTTGTGAAGTTAAGTCATTATATTTAGAAAGTCTGGTTTGGGACTCATCACGATCGATGTGTTTCCTACGAGAGATGCCCGGTGATTACTTTAAAACTTATAGCGGATCAATCATTTTTGATATGAGATCACCGGTAAAATGACAAAAAAAAGTCTTTCTTGTTTACCTTATGAAATAATAGAGTGACCACGATTAAATTGAATATCATTTTTTTTTCTCCGTGTCACCCGAAATCCATTTTAATACATGAATTGTTTCTCCAGGAATGAAAAGCAACGAACCTTGGACGAGAAAGCTCCTCAAATGGTTTGGTTTGGTTATATAACGAAGTGTCCGTTTCCGTATCCATCAGACCACGATCGCTTCCACAGTTAATTCTAAAAGCTTTTTTAATCCGTAAAATATCTATAGTGCTCAATGCACGAAAATGCTGAGCAATATCAAAATATATTTCAAGAATAAGAAATAAGATATAAAACGGGATGAAAAAAATCACGACTCAGAGATTCATAGTATTGATTTTCGGGTTAGTTGGTATTCAAGAAATTTGATCTTCACAAAATTTTCTTTAAGTCTTCTCGCCTGAGGATCGAAAATGTCACTCAGTGTTATGAGTTTTTAACTTGTTATATATATATATATATATATATATATATATATATATATATATATACAGGGTGCAGAAGCAAAATATGGAATAATTTTTAACGCTATTTTTAGTCTGATTAGAATGAATCTAAATTTTCATTATTAGCTTTATTATTCAGGCACTCTAAAATTCAGTTCAATAGGAGTGATGCAAGAAAAGAAACGACAAAGAAGCTATGATTTGATTAACACTGAAACCAAGCCAAAGTTTCTATGTCTACCGTTTCTTTGTCTACCGTATACAAAGCAAAGAGAAAAAAATTACAGAAAAGAGGTTTTTAAGGAAAAGAATTGGAGAATTGAATGAAAAACGAAAAGAAGACTTTTTAACTGCTCTCGCTTTGGCCATTAAGAAGGACGCTGCAACATCTATAAGAAAGCTGGCTAATGATTTGAAATTCCACGAGAAAACTGTGAGGGCAACAATTAAACAAGATTTAAGACAAGACCTTAACCCCGCCCCTTGATTACGCTCAATGGGACGTTTTAGAAAACAAAACAAATGCAACTTCCCATCCAAATATTGGTTCGCTTAAAACTGATATTGTGGAGGAATGGAATAAAATGTCTGAAAAGTTTATTTTGAAGGCTTAGAAATTGTTTCGAAGGTGTTTTGATACAATAATCAGAAAAATGGCAGCCATATTGAGTAAATTTAGTGTTTTGTATCTATCTTCTTATTTTGTGGTTAGTTTTTTTTTAAATAGAAATTAATCGTGTTTTATGATAGATACGTTTATTATTATACTAGAATATTCCTAATTTTGCTTCCACATCCTGTATATCGCATCAACCTTTTCTTAGTCCATTTATGCTTTGCCCAAGACGTGATAGAAGAGAGTTTGAATTCAGTTTCCTTCTCTTACATCAGTTGTCCCAAAAACGTTCAGTCTGAGGTACTTTTTATCTCTAATTGTGGAACGAGAAAATATGCATTTTCCCAACACAAAATGAAATGCAAATAGTTTCGTCCTGCATGCGACATCGACTTACCAATTCCATTTACAAGATCGTTGACAATTTCACCCCACCCATGTGTGTATCTACCAACCCTTCCGCGGAGTTTAACAGATCTGAATTCATAATTTTATTTCTCCTAGACTGGTTGCCATACCAAGGTTAAAAACCCCAGTCTAACCAACAGTTTATCTATAGTTTGAGAGAGAATTATTGTATTCTTACTATAGTGCTGGCAATCAACCTCGGCGAGGATTTGAACTCGTATCGCCATATTCATTTCCTACGGCGATAACTATAACATCATACGTGTGAGTGTGTGTATGTTCGCAAGTGTGTATGTGTGCGATAGTGATATATATAGATGCATTGGTTCAAGTTTTACCATGGTCTCCTGCTCTCTCTCTCTCTCTCTCTCTCTCTCTCTCTCTCTCTCCGAACTAGTCTGCCTTTATCTGTTTGTTCGTCACTGTTAATTACGCTTAATTAATCAGATGTAATGGCGGCCACACACGACGAGAAGGTCGTTTTTAGTTTTATCTCAAAAAATTCTTGAGACACAAGCACGAAAAGACAAGTCTAACTCTATCTTGTAATTCTTTGGACCTTTTGTGCAATAAATTTTCTATGAAATTTATCTGATTAATGATAATATAAAACCTGGAATATAGTCCGATCATAATTCCGTTTAATTAAGAGATGAAACACAAGTCATACAATGACTAATATGATCAGACTATCGGCCGGCAGCACAATGCACTAAATGACAGGGTCGTTGTTCTTTCGTTATTGCTTAACTGATAAGAAACTCAGATATTCTGAATTAAGGATCTATCACATCTTTGAAGGGTTCTCATAGAAACTAACACTGTGAGAGTTAGACAGAGAAAGATAGACAGAGAAAGATAGCGAGAGAGATAGAGAGAGAGTATTTGTGCGCGTAGAGAGATTTTTTTTAAATTTATTATAGATTGATAACTTTGATTTTAATCATTTTTTTTTTCATTTCTTTTAACAGTTTATTCTTTCAAACATTTTATTTTTCTTCCTTCTTGTATCCACCTTTTTACTTCTACTTTACGTCTCGTTCTTTCGCTTTTCATATTTTCTTATATTTATCTTTTATTTTCTCCTTTTCTTTCTCTTTCTCTGTCATAATCTTACATTTCTTGTTTTTCTCCTTTCTCCTCTACTTCTTTTCCTCATGATCCTTTTCTTCGTCACTTTAACATACTAATAGGCTTTTCTTTATTTCGTTCTCCTTCCTTTCCTCTCTCTCTCTCTCTTTCTCTCTCTTCCCCCAATCTCTCTCTCTCTCTCTCTCTCACTTTCTCTCTCATTCTTTCTTATTCAGATTCGTTTCTTTCTTTCCTCCGTTCTTTTCTGACTCTCTTTTCTTTCCTTTCTTTCTCGTTTCTCCAACTCATTCTTACTTCTCTTTTTCTTGATATTTTCTTTCTTTCTTTCTTTCTTTCTTTCTTTCTTTCTTTCTTTCTTTCTTTTCCCATCTCCGTATGTCCTTGTCTTAATCTTTACTCACTTCCATTCCTCTTCATCCTCTCTATCTCATTGTATTTCTTTTTTTTTTCACATTTTTTAATTTTTCCTTTTCAAACTGTCTATCTTTTCTTTCTCTTTTCCTTCCTTTTCTTTTTCTTTCTGCACACTTTAGGTCTTTCCTTCCCTTTCTTTTCCCGCCATCATTCCGTTTCCTTTTCTATCTCTCTTTTTCACTCTATTTATCTGATTCTACTCCTCTACTTCGCAAAGTTATTGAAACGAATAAATGTTGACATTCACTGACCCAATAAGATTACTGCGAGGAGACATTGCACCCAGTGACCCAAAATTTTCCCCTTGTTTTTTGTTTGTTATGTAGTATGTATCGCCGCCCGTGTGTGTGTGTGTGTTGTCTTTTTCGTTTGGTAAAAGATTAAAGAAAAAAGAAGTGTGTGTGTGAAGAGCAAAATTTTTTAAATAAATACAACAAAAAAATGCCCTTATTTTCAGCAGAAGACTTCTTTCAGAGACACACAGGTCGCCACTTGGGGAAGAGTGCTGCTAACCGCTTAAACCGGTCGCCCTTTATCCGAGATATGTCCGCTCGCCCAGCGCCTAGTATCTACCCACCTGACTCTTTCCTCCTGTCCACCAACAAACGTTATTTAATAGTTTGTTGAATACCTTCACTTTTCTGCTGGCTTGATTTAAGAAGATAACGGTGTACAGTTGTTAAATGAGAAGCTATTTCACATAAGACTAGCTGAAGTACTCGTCTACGCCGGGTAAAAAAGTAAAGATTTGAGTCGCAGACACGACTAGACTAACTGGCTAATGTATAAGATAAAATTCAAATTTCTTAATGACATCAGTTTTACTATCTTTTTTTAAATCTAAGTTTTCATCGAACAGTTAAAGACGAAATTTGCTTAAAAAGTTCTAATCATATACATATATTTGTGTGTTAATGTGTCTGTGTTTGTGTGCGGGCATTTATATATATATATATATATATATATGTATGTGCGTGTGTGAACGTACGCATATATATATATATATATATATATGGATAGCGTTGATATGGACACACCGGCGCTCGGTAAATGTCTAGGTTAGATATACAGATTCTGAGGAGTAAATTAAATTACTGGTCGTCTGGCCGAGGTTAGGTGATTCGTTTGTATCTCAAAATCCCAGATGATTTTGTGTATCTCATTCTCCAGGAGAGGTTCTGGGTTGTGCATATATCATTTGATCGTATGGTCAAATTTCAATTTCTTGCATAGTTTCCTGTGGATCATCTTGCCCACCCAGTCGTGTCTAGTTCTTTTACCCTTACTATTATTATTATAATTATTATTATTATTATTATTATTATTATTATTATTATTATTATTATTATTATTCCTTTGAGAGTTTTTCACACCAGTGTTAGCTGATAGTTTTCGACAGGAGTTTGAGTGACAGCAAGCCTCCAGGACGCTCAGTATAATGGGCGATCTTAATAACGGTCTTTTCTTGTCTTTTTATTTCTAAGTCTTCCAGCCCCTTTACCTATCCTTTGGGGATTATTCCGAATACACCATTTAAAATTGGTATCACCTCCACCTTCAGGTTCTATAGATTTTTAGGTCTCTAGCAAGGTCATAGTTCTCTAGCAAATCTCTATTTTATTCTCTGATCTGTTGGACACCAAATCCACTATTTGGCAGGTTCGTTTTTTCTTTCTTACTTTTTCTTACTAGGTTATCGAACGACTCTGAAATCGAACAATTCAGAGTTCGACCCCTAAAAATTGAGTAAAAAATTCCTCAATGATCGAACGAATGTTCGGAGTTCGAACGCATGAGTTGTGCTGATGAATGACAGCTGAGGCAAACCGAACACAGCCGAACAGTTAATTGAATCTACCCGTGCAGCATCAGTTAGCATCCAAGTGGATATCCAATGCAACAAGTGTCTGATATTGTATTTGTGTAAATTCTTTGCTTTGTTTGAGTTGATTTTCTACGCTAAGGCTGTCCTCAGTCATGGATCCTTAAGAAATTCAATTGCGCTCGAGACGGAGAAGTGGAAAATACCAGAAAGACAATTAGACAGTCATTTAACGGAGGGGGAACTCCCCTTCAAAGCGATAACCCTTCCCCTTTCCTTCCAATTTACACAATTTCTGATGGCAAATATTGTTTTAATTTTGGAACAAATCGATAGTCGAACATAAGTTTGGAATGAATTATATTCGACAACAGAGGTTCAACACTAGTTTGCTGTTTTTATTTTTGTTTTTTTGTTTTTTTGTTTTGTTTTTGTGTTTTGTTTTGTTTCTGTTTTTTGTTTTCGGTGGGGTTACTTTTTTTATCGCTTTCAATTTCTGAGGGTAAAGAAACGATGAGTGCTTAGTGCGTGAACAAGATGCGAGATGAACAAGTGCCCGAGGAGGAGTTAAATTGGAAGTAGGGAAGAAAAGAGAATGTCTCGACATCACTTCATTTGCGGGATTTAACCTTGTAAAAGCCGGTAAATTCAATCCCTGTTCGGTAAAATTTTTTTACTGGTGTTTATTTTTTTTAATTTCTTTTTGTTTATTTCTTTTTGTTTATTTCTTTATCTATTTGTTTATTTATTTATTTTGTTCTGTTTTTACCAATTCCCGGGTGTATTGCTAATCTAAGATAAATAAGAATTTCAATGGTCACTTAATGACCAATTTCTGGAACGATTTGTCACTCTTTAAAATTAACTTGATACTGAATATTGGATGGATTAAAGTCCTTATGTGTGTGTGTGTGTGTGTGTGTGTGTGTGTGTGTGTGTGTGTGTGTGTGTGTGTGTGTGTGTGTTTCAATGGCGCGAAAAATGAAATCAGTGACCGATTTAAAATTCAGTCCGTCGTGTTTTATAATTTTTGTGTCTCCTAATGTTGTACCGATATTAAATATGTCACGGAAAAGCAACTTGCGTTATTTCTATAGTATTGTATAGTGCGGTTGTTTGTTTTGTTAATTCCCTGCTATTTCAGCAAAATCGATTTCGGTTCCCTAGGAAATATCGAATTTTATAAATCAAGAACCTTGAACTGTATTCAGCAGATGTTTGCCAGCTTTCTGATTTCAAAATTCAGCGCGAAAAAATTGGAAATATGTCGAGAAAACTGAGGTTTCTTTAATATCAGAAAATACACGGTATTGTATTCAACTGAAGATATTTAATTCATCTTTACAATTCAGTTAAAATGTTAATGGGGTGCTCTCTATGTAATGCTCATCACTGTAGGACATTGAATCGGCAACCCAGGTTCAAATCCTGGATGAGGCTTTTTGAGTTTCACTTTGACTTTATGATTTTCCGAAAGGTATGGATCCATCAGTTCTTTCTGCTGTGGGTAAATAGAGCAGGCAACCAGTCTAAGAGAAGGAAGACTCGGAATTCAAATCAGCTGCATTCCGCTGAATAGATTGGCCTAGTGTCACATCCTGCTCGTGGTCAAGGGATAAGGTAAATACACACGAGGGAAAAGGTTAAAAGGTTCATTGACTGAAAAGTTCATATGATGTCATATCTAGTCATTTTGATTCTTTTTATCAATAAGATCCAAGCACTGCAACATTGATGGAAGAAGTAAACTGGAAGGGGGACAATGTGGAAAAATAAATCTCATTTAGTCCCATGCCATACCCTCGTATCTCAGTTTATATGAAATTTTGGTTTTAGCGTATATTTGTTTATAGGTATGGGTAAATGTTAGAACAGTTTGGACAATCTGGTATTAGAACGTTAACCAGTCTTGGAGAAGGATAACGGAAGCGAGCAGCTCGGAGATTCTGTGTCGTAGAGGTACACCATCGAAAAAGTGTGAGGCTGGTTCCACACAAGCTTTCACCACAATAAGAAAATTGCCTGTTTGGTTCATTTGCAAAGTTTCGGTCTTGTTAAATAATTAACATCAATGCCGATGGAAGAAAATCTTTTGATTATTCATGTATAATTCTATATATAAATAAATGGATTGATAGAAGACTGTCAATCCTGTTTCAAAGAGAGAGAGGATGATCCACAGGAAAAGAAACTCACCAGTACAACTCAGTGGATTAGATAGATAGATAGATAGATAGATAGATAAGGAGAGAAACACACACACTCAATCATAGATAGATAGATAGATAGATAGAGAGAGAGAGAGAGAGAGAGAGAGAGAGAGTGAGAGAAAAGGAGAGAAACACACACACTCTTTCATAGATAGATAGATAGATAGAAAAGGAGAGAAACACACACACTCTTTCATAGATAGATAGATAGATAGAAAAGGAGAGAAACACACACACTCTTTCATAGATAGATAGATAGTGAGAGAAAAGGAGAGAAAAACACACACACTCTTTCATAGATAGATAGATAGATAGAAGAGACGCAGAGACTAGCAAATGTAAACATGCTGATATATAAAGACACTATTACACTCTGACTCACACACACACACACACACTCATATACAAATTCAAAAACATACACATAGGGTCACACACATTAACATATATACATGTGTGTGCGCGCGTGTGTGTGAGTGTGTGCTGTTCATCCAGAAAATGTGTATGCGTGTGTGTGTGTGTGTGTGTGTGTGTGTGTAAGAGAGAGAGAGAGAGAGAGAGAGAGAGAGATCTGGCGAAAGAGAAAGAGAAGCATAGTGACAGAACGCAATTTCCCGCGCCTTCCGGTCTGTGGGAAAACCAGTGAAAAGAAGATGGGAAAGAAAGCGATAACGAAGAATGTGATTGACGAATTGTTCGGCAGACAAAATCGAAAGGTCGGCGTCTGGTGCAATTCAACATGCCCTTACAAGCCTGAAGCGTTGCAATCATCTTCCTTCTAATGTTCTGCTTTACACATCTCGCCCCCTTTTTCTCGCGTCCACATGACAACTACATAAACAACAACAATTTCTCTTATTTAGGGCAAGGAATATTGCTCAATTGATCGTGACCGATCATTTCTTCAATGGTGACAGTGTTTGGGGTTCCCATTGATCAATCTGAATGTTGATTCATTGGGGAAATTTTCATGCTGCTCTTTTAGGATTTTTAAAAACTTTTTTTGTTGTTGTTTTTCCCCACACATTTTCTTCATCTTGTTCTTATCCTTGGTGTGAATAATGGGTAGCGAGATAGATTGCACTAGCTCAACCCTTTGTTCCACTGAATTCGATGAAAAATTTTAATAATGACTTGATATTTTTAAAAAATTGTTTGAATTGCTGAAAGGAGCATTATCTGTATAATTCAAATTTCTCCAACTATTGTCCTCATATAAGTTGCTTATTCTCATAACATTTCAGCCGTTGTACTCTCCGCCCTATTTCAGATGCTTTTTTTTTTTTGTAGTTGATAAAGTTCAGTGAACGAGGAAGCAGACCTTACATTCAATTCACTAGTGTACACTGTTCTGTCTCCATTGTCCAATGCTTCGGAATATCTCGAATCAGTTAATTAGTTTAGTAATTTCGCCCTTGTAAAGTTACTTTTCTTTTTGCCAATCCCAGATCCAGGAGACTGACTAAAAGGATCAGCGCATATGCTAAACGTCAACCATCTTATAAGTCAGTTAAGAACAAGGATTAACACAAACTTGAAAAAAGAAAGAATATTGGATCAAAAAATCAGTAATAACAACAACAAAATCAAAGAAAAACAGGATATAAGTTTTGGTTGAAAGTTTCGGCGACAAATCTCTTAAAAATCGTCTCTACAGTGACCCACGGGAAAATAGGTCAGTTAAAAGCTGCCATTTTAATCCGTGAACCGATTTTCAGCGTAATAGTATTGTTTGGTTTCTTTGTTAAATCTTCATGGATTAATCTTCATGGTTTATTTAATGCCAAACCCATCCTTGTAGAAGAGCCATCATTATCAAGCCGTGCGGATAACACAAATTCTCTTGACCCTCTCTAGCCAACTATTCTATCGGTCACCACTCGCTCGCATCAGGTGTTCGCTCAGAGATTATGTATGTAAATCTTTGCTAATCGGCTAACTGTGGTGTGCCTCTATGTAGGAGTCCATATAGGAACATTGTTTATTAGCTTCCCAAGCAGTGCCCTGCATGTCTTGTTCGTCTTACTTGGATGGTTTGTGAGATCTAAATCAGGTGGCTATACAGCTGCGGTCTTGCGATTAGCTGTTTCCAGAATTAATCCAGGAGATGCAACCATAGCGTAGTATTGACCCGTTCACAGCTCGAAGAAATTTCGTTTTATTTTATTAAAGAGATGAGATTTCCGTATGATTGACAAACAGTCTATTGCAATTTACGTCTTCCCTTTATGAATATTAACATCGCTTTCAGTAGATGAGATATTGCCTCCCAGGTATGTGAATTGATCAACTACTTTCTGTTTTATCGACATTCACATAGAGGCTATTGCATCTTGCTATTTTCTCCAGATTATTCAACAGAAGTGCCACTATTTTACCCATAGCTGGAGGGTTAGGGGTTTTATACATTTTCTATAGGCATTAGTCCGAAGGTAAACGTCAAATAGTGACTGTCATTCAAAATCGCTTTCTATAATGTCACCTCCAGCGCGTTAACTACTATAGCGGCGATACGAAAAGTGAGATTACAAGGGAAAATAACCAAGATGATTTCACTGATGTGACATATTCCAAAGTATTACAAGTGCAATTAGAACAGAATGTCTCTGTAGATTGAATAAAGGAATCTGTTCGAAATTCCCTTGAAATAGGCCGGAGACTACAGTGGTCAAAACGTTGTGGGTATATCAACCAAGATGAGAACAATACTCAGATACATGGAAATAATAGTATTGACAATATGCATTATATTAATGAATTAATAATAATAGCATTGAAAATATACGATAATCATTCAATAAGTTTCCAGATTTTTTTCCTATGGGCACTTTTATTGATAGTACACACATGAAACTCTAGTCCCCTTCCAAGTAATCTCCTCCGGCCGCAATGCACTTGTTCTACCGTTCCAACAACTTCTGGAAGGCCCCATGGAAGTTCTCTTGTGTAAGCATGTCAATGATCTTCGTCACAGCCTCTTTCATCTCCTCAATTGTCCCATAACGACAGCCTCTGAGCTTAGGGAATAACCAAAAGTCACAGGGAGCAAGGTCTGGACTATAGGGTGGGTGAGGAACTGTGTTGATGCCCATCTTGTTCTGTGACAAGGAGTTATGGACTGGTGCATTGTCCTGGTGTAAATGCCACTGAGCCGATTTGAAGAGTGCTGGTCTCTTCCGACGGAATCTTTTCCTGAACCCCCTTAAAATCTCAACATAGTAACCCTAACTCTTAGCCTTTGGTCAATCAACTCTGGTCTATTGACTTTCTTACTCCTCCCACACCTCTCATCATCCCTCAGAGACTCCCTGCCTTCCTTGAATCTCTTATGCCACTCAAAAACTGATTCTCGGTTCATGCAAGATGCTCCAAAAGCAGTCTGAAGAATTCCATACGTTTCTGTGGCATTTTTTCCAGGTTTAAAACAGGATTTTATTGCATATCGTTCTTCTAAAGTGTCCTCACGTCCAGATTGCATTTTTGAAATTCACCAGCTGTGACAATCAGGCTTTGGTAGGGTGTATTCCAATTGCTGCTGTAGCAGTTCATTTGAAGCTGAAATCATAAAAAGTGGTCAGTCATCTCATTAGACGTATAGCAATAACAGTGAATTTTCAGAGTCTACGGCAATTTTAAATGCCTGTACAAAAAAAGTCTGGAAACTTACTAAATGCACCACGTACATTATATTATCGAATTAATAATAGCATTGACAATATACATTCGATTATAGAAGTAATGATAATAATAATAGCATGGAAAATATACAATATATTAAAAAGAAGTATTAGAAGTAATAATAATAATATTGACAATATACATTATATTATTAAAGTAACTTCTATATTATATTATATTATATTATATTAGAGAAGTAACTTAGCTGTGAGTACGTTTACATGTATACTGTATACTTTGGAAAATAATTAGCATCAGTCTCGATACTTCTGATCTGGTCTCGTACCAAAAGATTATAAGCAACCTATGACTGGTATATGAGATTGTAACAATTAAGTATGCTCATCTCAGAGGTAATTAATACCTCGGTAGCTATATTTCATCTATTGAAAACGATGTTAACCAACCCATGGGTAAAGCATTGTTTGCTATTGGCAGGTTAACGACTCTATAAAATCTTATCACTAATAAAATAAAAAAGGCATTCTTCCCAGCTGAAACTGTGTTAGTACTATAGTATGGTTGCACCACCGGAAGAAAAACTTGATGGGAACTACACAAGTATGCTGCGTGGTGTTTTGAACAAATCCTGGAAGCAACACCCCACAAAAAAGCAATTGTACGGCCACTTATCTCCCATCTCGCAAACCAAGTAAGAGGCGAAAGACATGCTGGACACTGCTGGTGAAGTAAGGACGTATTCATGAAATAATTTCTCTTATGATAACACCAATTTTGGTCGGGCAACAAAAACTTGCATTAATCAACAATGTACGGGCAAAAGGACTTCGAGAAGACTCGGTAAAGAGTGATGACCGTACGGACAATTGCCGAGCGAGAGTGAAAGAGAGTCCAGAGAATCCATGCTATCGACACCCCTTGATGAAGATGATGAAGATGATGATTTTAATGACTTTGATAAAAGCCATATTGTTGTGATCAGAAGACTAACTCAGAGTATTTCAAAAACTATACGATAACAGAAAAATCTATCAGTGCAAAGTGACGAGAGGCTTTTCTGCTAACTATGAGCCAAAGGAAGGCTACTGAGACAAAAATTGAAGATAGCTTTTATCACAGTGATAGAATGAATACATTCCAACACACCCTTATTGGGTAAGAACCATGTTTACCTGTTTCCATCACAAAAAGCCTCTTCAGTGAAGACTAGTATTCCAATCGATAAAATATGTAGTGTTAATCCGATAAAGTGATAATATCAGAAGTCAGAGTTGAAAAAATCCCTGTGGAGACAGTAAGCGAACTCTGTCAGAAAAGTAATGGAACTGGGTGGGCTGTGTGAGCTATGGACGAAAGAGAGACAAGCAGCCTGGGTTAACATCTAACATTGTATATTAGGGAGTGTATAACTGAAATATTAACTTACTGCAAACATTGAATTTTTTTTCACATGCTTTTGTTTGCACCTCCTTATCAGGTCGTTTAGCTACGAGCCCTGAGGAATGAAAAACTTGAAAGGTTTAGTCCAGTTGAGAAAAACTCTGTCACAAGTACTTGAAATGCTTCAGCAAGTGTATGGAGATTGCACCATGTCATTCACGAAACCCAAAGAAGGTTGCGAAAGTAGGACAAATGTTACGTAATTGAACGGCTCCTAGAAAATTGAAATTAAATAAATAAATAAATAAATACAGTTGACAATCTCCGAATAGCCAGGCTAAAGTGCTCATGGTAATTAAAAATGACTAAAAACCCTGGGGGTTCGAAACCTTCAGCGCAGGTGAGGAACCTCCGGAAACAGTTATATTTCGGCCTTCGAAACGACAGCCGGAAGAGAGGGGACAATTCGCGTTTTTTTTTTTTTTTTTTTGTTTTTTTTGCAGTTGTCGTCCAGACAGAGGTAAAGACGTAAGGAGGCGAAAATTTACGAGCCCCATTTTGGTGGGGGGTGCGCTCCGGGGGGGTGTAGACTAGACAAAACCCAGTGGACAAGAATGTTAGAAATACAATAGAAAATCAGGGAAAAAATTCAAGTTCTGTGTCTGCCCTCTTTTTTTCTCACCATAATATGTTGCTTCTCTGTCTAGTTGACGAGGTCGTCTCGATTTCCAAACTTTCTTTCTTTCTCATGGCGGCTACTTTTAAATAGTAGTAAATAAACTTTTGGGTCGTTAAACAAAGTTTCCTGCGTTCGTCAATTTTTACCACGACGGTGTCCAAATTCTCTTTGGTACCGCAACGGTACTCAAAGTCAAAAGTCATATGGATTACGTTCTTCGATGCGAGAGGCATCTTCTACAAAGAGTTCTTGCTGCACGACCAGACGATTAATCAACAACGAAGAGATCCTGCTGCATTTGCTTCGCTCAGCGAGCGAGAAGAGACGAGAGTCGAAGCAAGACAAATCGTGGCTCATCAAGACATTTCACCTTCTCACAATGCCCTAAACATCTGGTAGAGTACATGACCGAGAGGAATCATCACTGTAGAGGATAAAACTCTATTCACTTGACCTTACTCCTTGTGACTTTCTTCTTTTCCCTAAGCTCAAGGGGATCATCAAGGAGACTCGTTTTGAAAGCGTCGAGGTCCACAAGAAGGCTGAGGGGCATCTCAGAAAAATCCTTCTAGCAATTCATAAAAGCATGGCAAAGATGGATGAAAAAGTATATTAAGATATTACTTTGAAATCTTGTTTTTTGTTTGGAGTAAATTGTTTAACATCAATCCCGTTATTTTACAGACGCACTTGGTATTTCGGCAAAGTTTTATTATTCCACTGTTAGGGACGTGTTTCCTTGAGGAATGAATTTCCCTGCGAGCAGATACAAATTATTTTTCATTCGGAGCCAGAGAAATTAATATTCGCGCAGCAAGTTCACGAAAATGGATATCTATTTAGCCTCCTCTAATGAAGTTTGTTTACTGAGGGAACACCCTGCAGGAATCGAGAGTGGGTAAAAATTGTTTAGTTCTATTCCCTGTGAAGAGTGTCCCCAATTACCGAACAATAAATCCTGGTCTTTTCCCTTTTAGACATTGGTTCAAGTGCTGCCTTGTTGGAAGGCCACCAGGAACTATAAATTTCTCTAACCCAATTCGAATGCAAGGTGAGTAGTAATTTATTTACTAATTTATATCTTTTTGCTTAGATATGGTACAAGGCTGTATGAATGGAGCACCCAATGAGACTCGAACACACCCATGAAGGTTTGCTAGAGTATTAATTTTCTAAGTTTTTGCTTAGATGCGCCACAAAGACGTATGAATGGGGCACCCAATTAGACTCTAACTCACTCATGAAGGTTTGCTCTTGTAGTTTGCCAACCATTACACCATCCGAGACGTCCAAATGCAAGGTGAGTATAAGTCTGTGCAAATTTTTCTTTTTTTTTTCTTATTTAATTAGTCTTTTATAACCCTGTAGTCTTGTCACTTCTCGACATTTCACCGGGCGAGTCCAGCATCTAACTTTAGAGGTTACACACAATAGAATGGAATCTTCTTAGAGTTCACTGCACCCACTCAGAGAAATTGTTTTGGAGACATGAAGAAGATGTCAGCTTGGCCACCAAACAATCCATATTTCAATCCTGATGTTAAAATTGGATCGATAAGTTCACTCTGCAGAAACGCCTCGACACAGCTTGAGGTAGTTAAAAAAAACTTGAAATTAACAAGATGCCACCAGATTGTAAAGGAAACCTTTAGAAGTCTTCTAAAGCCAAAAACTGATCAGATAAGAACGGGAAAAGAAGAAAATGCCTTATCGAGCAGGTGTTCATGATCCTATCAATGTTGTAACTCATTATTGAACACGACCCTTCTTTAGGTTGGTTGTACGGCGTATCAACCCTTTTCGGGTCATTTAATGCCGAATTGAATTTCAAAGAATTCAGTTTCGTGACTATTTCTTTATGTATATAGGTAGGTAGGTAGTTGAATAGAAGAAGCTCCAGTCTAATTACAAAGCCGTAGTAAAGGCAGACATTCTAGAAGTTAGCTTCAAAATCTAAACTGGAGGAGGAAACTGCAGCATCTAGCCTGTAATGATTTGTAGGTAT
Organism: Sepioteuthis lessoniana; assembly: GCA_963585895.1. Classification (NCBI taxonomy): domain Eukaryota; kingdom Metazoa; phylum Mollusca; class Cephalopoda; order Myopsida; family Loliginidae; genus Sepioteuthis; species Sepioteuthis lessoniana. The sequence continues at coordinate 3,838,273 of OY757923.1, read as the reverse complement.
CGTTTGATACAAAAAGTGTAGAAGATATACTGAAATCAAACCTGCAGTTTTCATTGCACCTGTTGTCTTGCTATGCTTATCACTGGGCTGTGTAGCCTCAGAGAGTGTAAAGTGTTGTGCAAGTGTATGTCACCGTATATGTCATACTAACTTATCATCTTACACATCTTGTTTATTTTTTACAAATTGAATTAGTTATTAATCAAGATGTTTCAATAGTAACTTAGGGGATAAATATGGCTATCATATGTTAAAATGAGGCAGTCATTATATATATATATATATATATATATATATATATATATATATATATATATCAATACCAAATACATTCTTATACGTCATCTAACATGGATGACTTCAAAACGTATCTTTTTGTTGTATACATTTTATTTGTTCCTGTTATCTCAACAAGCATCCATCGCTGTGTGTGAAGGTTATTTAAACCGAAACATCGAACGTTGGCTTTACATCAAAATAAATTCATCTAATTTGGATTATTCTGTTTTTCTCCTTTCTTCATACTGTCATTTTCAGATCCAGCTTGATTCCCAGTGGGGGAGATCACGGTATGCACTGCTGATGAGACCTAATAAGGTCGAAACAGTTGTCCAGTATTCCCGTATGTCGCGTGTGGGTGTTCGCCGGATTTTCTGGTCGTGGTAATTCAATTCACAATATAATTCCTCTACTAAGAAATATATATATATATATATATATGTATATATATACATCTACGATTCCGCAGTCAATTTCTTTAATGTTACACCACGAGGAGCCTCTCCCCCCAAAGACAACGTGTCTTTATTACATAAGATATGTTTTTAAAACGTTGAAGCTTACTTTGTTTCTAGGTCTAACCTTGCCCTAACTTCGATTCGAAGCGTTCCTGCATAGCCTATACTTAAACAAAGGCTCGACTTTAAAAAAAAGTTAAGATAGTCAAGTTTTTACTCAACGTTGTTTACCATTTATAACATGCCCGTGGTGTAGTCGTTATCGTCGTAGGAAATGGACACGGCGACACGAGTTCAAATCCTGGACGAGACTGATTGCATTTCACATAGCACTAATACCCTTGGGAAAGGTATGAATCCAATTATTCTCCCTCCAGCTATGGATAAATAGTAGGACAGACTAGGTTCTTCAGCCTTGGTTAGGCAATTAGTCTAAGAGAAGGAAAACTCTGAATTCAAACCTGTTAAACTCCGCTTAAAAATTGACCTTGTGTCATATCCTGCCCGAGCGGAGGGGTTGGGTAAATAGTACCATTTATAACATCTGCCTATATACTATGTACAAATATTATGAATAGTAAACAAAGTGACTTAAAAACTTCATTATCTTGTCAAAAAGATCTTTGTTTAGGCATAAGCTTGACAACGGTTAGCCTATCGGGCAATTATACAATCCTAGATACGATGGCCTAAGTTTTTGAAATATTAGCCATTGTTGATTTAAGGTAGTGCATTAATTTTTATTATATTACAGTAATTTTGAAAGTATAAATAAGTGATTGAATGTTGGGGGGGGCATTGGATGTTGAAAAATGGTTTTTGACTGACATAACGAAAAGTTTGGGGTCGTTCAATACACGCAACATGTATCGAAAAATTAGGCGTCATTAATTACATAAAGTCGTTCTTTAGTGGAATATTTATGGTTTGCTGATAAACTTTGAAGATGATAAAAATTTATAGTCATAGGTAGCCGGTAAGCATCCACTATGACTTCTTGAATCCTAACAATTTCAACACAGCAAAAAATTATTGTTCGGAAATCGACAAACTGCATCAGGATTGTTCACTTAAAAAAGACTAAATTTTCTTGATAACAAAGTCTCGTAAATGAATCTACACAAACTGAACCAACGGGACAACGAAACTCTATCTTACTCAGCTTACTCATCAGATCACTTTCTGATCCACCCCCCCCTTTTCAAATATCACGGAAAATTTTTATAAGCAAAAGTCTTTAACGGCCAAACCGTAATTCTTTTACAGAAATGATCGGTTCAACAATTCAAGAAGTCTTTGTTTGCAGAATAAACAGACTTGTTTATTGTTGACAACAATTCATGGATTCTAATGTTATTTTTATTTATTTATTTATTTTTGTGAATAAGTATTGTTCTACATCCAGATATACTGGTTTAGAATTGATGTTTAAAAACAGCAATTATTTTGGCACCAACCTAGTAATAGACAAACACACACACACACACACACACACACACACATATATATATATATATATATATAGGCTCAGTGGACATATAAGTATTTTCTTCGCAACACAAATAGCCACACTTATGGATAAACATGTATCGATTCTGTTTTAACTGTCTTAAACGCATGAAATCTCAGCTATACGAACACAACAAAACGAGACAACAGGATTACAGTTTTCATGTCCACCAGTGGGAAAGCAAACAATGACTTTGTGCAGAGAGAGAGAGAGAGAGAGAGAGAGAGAGAGAGAGAGAGAGAGAGAGAGCGATCAATACTGATGAGTGTTGAATGAAGATACTGACGTGTAAAGTGAACGGTGTCGACACATAAACGGTGCCGCGACCAGGACGTTGAATGGCCGGGACGGAAAATGCAAGAAGGAAGAATCATTTCAGTTATCGATAGTGAGCGACGAGCAAAGGCGTCATATAAGGGGCATTATCGATTTCACCTTAACATCTGGACTGTTTCATATCTAACTCTCAGAACACTTTCTTCTTTTCTTTTACTCAGAATCTTCTTCCCTCTCTTCCTTTCTCTCTTTCTCTCTCTTCCTTTCTCTTTTCTCCTCTTCCTTTCCTCTCTCTATATCCCTCTCCACCTCACTAGTTCAATGTCTATCTATTTTTTTTTTTGTACAATAATTACGAAAATTGCCTTCGTACAGCCCAAAGCTCAGAGGAAGATTGATAATAGGAATGTTGTGTTGCGCCAATAATTTAAATTTGAGAGGGATTCGAAGGATTCTCTGCCTTTGAAATCAGCTTTTTAGACTATAGATTTTTCTTGGTTAACGGTGAGGCATACACATCTATCTCCATTCAATACATTTTTTATGAATTTATATTATTGTTGATATTCCCTAAGGTTTGTTTATTATAACACAAGAAGAAATGATGATATAAAGGTCAGAAGATTGGGCTACATCTCTCTCTCTCTCTCTCACACACACACACACACACACACACACACACACACACACACGCACTCATATATATACATTGAATATAAATAACTAGTTCTATGCTTACTATCAAATCATGCTGAAAGCGCCAGTTCCCGCCAAATTACTGAATATAAGTTGTAGGGACGATGCTTAGATCTCATGCCCATTCTCCCCACGAATCTATGATACGAGTCCCCTTACTCTGTTATATATCAGTTAGCATAACCAGTCTAGGAAAAGAGAAACTCTGAATTCAAATCTGACCAGCTCCGCATAAAAATTGACCTTGTGTCGCACCCTGCTCGTGTGAAGGATGATATAGATGACTTAGTGTCAATTATCAATATTCTATTACCCCAGGGACATGATCTCAGTACAAAGTATTTTTGAAAGCTGCTCTTCTGGGGCCAAACCAATGAGGGGGTTATGGATTAGTACGCGCCCGCCCTACTTAGACGGTTGACCAATTTGAAACGTCGAGTAGAGTAAGCAAACCGAGGTCTCCATGCCAAACTAAGCAGAGCTGAGTAAATAACATGAACAGCGATTTTTATGGCAAACGAAATGTATCTGTAAGGTTTGACCATCCTGTTTATGTGCCGGACGCTGAATGGTGGCTCTCTTCATCCCTTTTTATATAATGTTATCCATTTTGTAGCCATAACTAGCATTTGGTATTTTAAAGACACATATACAAGCTATGTTGATTTTTGTTAAAAATCTGGTCTAAATAATTGTTGTAATGCTGACAAAAGAAAGACACGGGGAACACAAAAAAGCGTTGATAGAAAAACATATATATTCAAGTAACAGAAACGAGATACAAGTAAAGTTGGTTAAACAGCAGTTAGTTGATAGGAAGCTGAGTGTCCCGTGGGGGTAGTGACTATCCGTCCACAACGCAAATGGTATCATACGTGATTGTGTCACGCTGATTGGTAAACTCCATCTGATGCTCTCGTTGACGTGTATTTATGGAGGAGGTTGAGTCCATTATGTAAGGAGTACAACAATAACAATGAAGTATCTCTTAAGCATTTTAGCTTTTTGAAATTCCGATACCATTTTTTGTGGGGAAGGGTTTCGATTAACAATATAAGTATAATATCAAACTAAACCAAGTGTCAATTGGATTAGCTAAATCGGATCTTTATCCTTTTTGCTTATCATTCAGGATTTTATTATTTCTTAAGAAAGAAACTGAATTTCATTAGACATTATTTATAACCAAACTCTACTCTATTAAAGATTTCTAACCAAAAAAATAAAATTGCGACTCTCGGTAATCAAAAAATCAAATTGACGACTGGTCCAGTTTATAAATAGCCCGAGAGACCGGGTGTTCAATCCCAGGTCGAGTCATACCAAAGACCCAAAACATAGTATCTAATATCTTCTTGCTTAGCGCTCAGCATTATAAGGTACGTATCAAGGGTAAAGTAGAGCAATCCAGGGAAAGGAGTTGCACCCTCCCCTACATCTCGGTGTAGTAGCTACTGAAAAGGGAGCCTTTGGGTAATCCTCAACTATGGTCGCCAACTTTACTTACTTATGTATTCATATTTATAGTGCTTCAACCCAGTAAAGTTCTGCAATGAATAACATCTAATTATATTCATTTACATTGTATAATGTTCCACTAGAAATGATAAAATAGCCCGAATAAATTAGAATAAAAAGTTGATTTTCTGCCAAAATAAACAAACCAGAATTTTATTATTTTAAGTGGAACATTATACAATCAAAACAGATATTATCATGAATTATTTACAACCAAAATCTACTGTACTGCTATTTTGTAATAAAAAAATCAAATTTATTTTGAAAATAGGATTACTATGAATAATTTTGCGAAGAAGTGTACTCCTTTTTGGACTACTACATGTTCATATTTTTGGAGTTTAAATAGAGTATGATAATAAATAATGCCTAATTATATCCGTTTTGATTTTATAACATTTCACTAGGAATAATAAAATTCTAGTTCATAAGAAAACTTTTTTGTAAAAGAATACTCAGGAGTTTATTTATTCTTGGCTGATATTCTGGATAATGATAGCCAGAATGACCTTATATATATATATATATATATATATATATATATATATATTGCAATAATGTCTATATAAAAAGACATTTACTTAGAAATAAAGTTCAATATTAAGGCAGTTTATCTCAATAATAACATTTAGAGAGATCTATTATTCGTTTCTCCTGACGTCAAGGATTTTCTCCTACGTAATTTCACTATGATATGATTTAGTGAATACATAAATCCACTGCATGATCTTTTATGGGGACTAAGAGTCCCATTAAGGCCTTTGTGAGGATCTAGCAGGAAATCACTCCTATAAAAAACTTAACAAAGTTTGAAATCGGATATAAGGAAGAAAACTAAGAAGAAAGATTGTATTGCGCCAATTATGACCTTTCGAGGAAACAAGCTTAAACTTTCGACCTAACAGGGGGTTTTCTTCATACGTAACAAATTCCTTATCTTACTTTCAGACCCCTTCTCTCTTTAATTCATCTAACTTCTCTTGTTACACTTTTCCTCTTCTCTTCCCACCACGCTTCCATCACTATCAGCCCTCCCCTTTTCGAGATTTTTCTTTCCATTCTGACAAATTCTCGTAAAGCGACTCACTATTCATACATACGTAGCACACATGAAAAAGTAATCAAAGGTTTAAAGTAATTCCGAGAAACATTTCGAGGTCAACAGTTTGATTAATAAAGAAGAATCTGTGATTATGCACGTCGCATGGTGTATTGGTTAACGAGCTAGACTTGTAATCTATTTTTCATGCGTTCAATTCCTAATAGGTGTGCGACACCTCTGGTTTTGGGTTAATCTAAGCTTTGAAAATGACAAGATTTTATGATTAGTTTTATTAATATTATAACTTTTAATCACATCAGTCAGAGACTTGAAAATGAAATGAACTGTTAATAGAAAACACTAGTCGGTTTGTTTGATTTGGTTTCTTTGTTTAATGACATATCAACCTTCCTGGGTTATTTAATGCCAAATCCATCATTGTCGAAAAACAGTAGTGGTACTATTTGACCCATAACTGAGAAGATAAGGGGGCTCATACCTTTTCCAATCTAATTGCACCATCACGTTCTTTTTCTTTTGGTTTGGTTTGGCTTCTTTGTCTAATGGTATATCAACTTTTGTGGGTTATTTAACGTCTAAGCTATCCTTGCAGAATAATCGGTGATACTATTCAACCGATATTTTGAGAGATATGAGGGTTCTTAGCGTTCCCAAAAGCATTTGTCTGAAAGTGAACATAATAGCGTGACTGGGGTTCGAACTTACTTACTTCGATTGTGCCGTCCATCACTTAAGCCATTACACCTTGGGGGCTTCCTCGAATCCTTTCTTCATAGCGATCAAGAAAAATAAAGAGAGAAGGAAAACTAGCGGGGTGAGGAGAGAAGGAAGAAAAAGAAAAATACTGGAAGGAAAGAGAAATTGAAAAAGCGACAAAGAACACTAAGTGGCATAGAGAAAAGAGAAAACTTGTATGAGAGAAGAGGAAAAGGAAAAATGTGAATGAGCAAGATTAGATAGATAGATAGAGAGAGAGAGAGAGAGAGAGAGAGAGAGAGAGAGAAAGAGAGTGAAGAGAATGAACGAGTGAATCGTCAACGTAATTTTTACTCGTGAATTTTTAAACGAAAATTTGAATTTCTGTAATGGCTAAAATGATTCTTAGAAACGAGACGCCTTAAAATACAAGAATTCTTGTTGATAGAGAAAAAAGAGAAAAAATAATCTCGAAGGTCAAATTCTTCGACACCATTAATTGTAGAAAATTACTTTTTAAATCTCATATTATTTTTATAGATTTGAGAAATGTCCGGGAAAGTATAAAAGAACTTGGGGAATGAACAGATTGATCAATTTGTTAAAGTTTCCAGAACTTTTCGCAAACATCTGCTGTATGCCTTTCTTTCTATCTCTCTCTATCGCTCTCTCTCTCTATATATATATATAGACAGACAGACAGACAGAGAAAAACAGATATATACGTTGTTCCTTAAAATATAAAGGAAAATCAGAAAGCCTTTTTAATTAAAAGAAATTATCAACATACCAGTAGACCATTAAATCCAAATAAATTACTTACATTTCAAGAACATTTTCGCCGAACAGACCTTGATTTTAACAGGGACGCTAAGATCAGAATAATACAGAAGATTAAAAAAGTTATTTAGAACTGAATCAATTCAAGGAACTTATGAAGATAAATGGATATTGTGTCCAGAGCTCATCCTGCCAAGGACCTAACAACCAAAACATCACATTTTGATCCTCAAAAATACTGATACCAACGTCGAATAATAAAACTGTTCTTATTGACTTCTTCATAGAGTAACGGTTATCGTCTTAGGAAATGGATACGGCGATCCGAGTTCAAATTCAGGATGAAACTATTTGTGATTCATTTCGCGTTAATTCCCTCGAGAAAAGCACGAATCGATTTCCTTCTAGACTAAACTATGAGCAAGTAGCAGGGAAGTCTGAACTTGTACGGCAACTGTCTAGGAGAAAGAAAAATTCGAATTTAAAACCAACACAACTTAAAAATTCCCCTTCTGTCACATCCTGTTCGGGGCGGAGGGGTTGGGTAGATACGTAGACTTATGTTTCTACTTAATTTGAATACATTCGGGAATAAAAATCAATATTATGTTTATCAAAAAGGATGTGCTTAAAAACTTTCGAGTTGCGTATCCACCAAGGTCCACTTGAACTCTGTTCGGAAGTCTGATGGCTTAATCAGTTTTCAAATAGATTCTTCGATTTAAACGCTTCTCTAACATCGGACTGACTGGAATGCATAGTAAATTAAAGAAATTTATTTACCAACGTTGATGTGCTGATTATTTTTATTTTTGTTCACGTGCATACACATACATACATGCATACATACCCAAACACACGCACACACCATACACACACACAGACACACATATACCGGCATACACACACACACACACTCACATAACCATGTATACACATACACAGAATGTCGCTCATAAATAAATGGTCCTTAAAATCTTTTTTAATTAAAAGTTTATTTTCTTCTAGACTAAAGATTCCAGAATCTTACTATTTTTGGTTAAACCTTACACAAACAAAACGATCACTATTAGGTATTATTCATTACCATATTCCAAAGTCTTGAAACTCCAAAAATATAAATATGTTGCACTTCAAAAATATGTATACTTCTACGCAAAATCAGACATAGAAAGTATATTTTCAAATTAATCTTGATTTTTTTCTTAGTTACAAAATATTAGTGCTGTAGATTTTGGTAATAGATAATTCATAATAATATCCGTTTTGATTGTACACTGTTCCACTATAAACAATAAAATCCTGATATCTTAAATTCAGGAGAAAATTAACTTTTTCTTAAAAGATTCTTTGGAGTATACTAATTCATGGGCGATAATATGTGTGTGTGTGTGTGTGTGATAACTCGTTATTTTATTCGCTCCTGTTTTAACAGCGATTTATAGTTATATTGAAGCTATGTTTCTATTTACGAGAGTAGGATTCCAATGAAAACACAAGTATATATATATATATATATATATATATCAAAACATGGAGCATGCATATACATATGTTTACTAACCTTTCATTACGAATAGAATGTGAGTTTAACAGGTTTGAAATCAGATTTTTCCTTCTCCTAGATCGGTTGCCTGACCAAAGCTAAAGAACCCAGTCTTCCCTATTATTCGCACATTTCGGGAAGGAGAACAACTGGATTCGTACCTTTTCCAAGAGTATTAATGCTATGTGAAATGGAATCAGCCTCATCCAGGACTTGAACTCGTGTCGTCATGTCCATTTCCTACGACGATAACCATAATATCCCGTGCACCCACCACTCGTATGACTATATGTCACTTTCTCACTCACTTTCTCACTGTCTTACTCTCTCTCTCTCTCTCTCTCTATATATATATATATATTGTTTGAATGTTGAATGTTTTGTATTCTTAATATTATTGACTTCAATTGTACTATATATATATATATATATATATTAATACTCGCATAGTAAGAGAAGTGCCGAACATGTAGATGATTGTAATCTGAATACCAGATACATGTAAAGAAACACGTGGTGGCATGACTGAAGGTAATCCCAATCAATAACATGGAGTTAGAATTATACGAGTCACCTTTACCTGAACAAGATACACGAAAGTTTCACACACAGATAGATAGATAGATAAGACATAGAGAAGGCAGAAGAGAGATATATTATTTGCCTGCTAGACTAAAAGTCCTGTTTGTTTCGTCTAATCTTGCTTCCAATAAAGCAAGATCATAGACTGTTTTCCTGTTTGCATCTGTTCTGTAAATTCGATTGGCCCAGTGTAAATAAACGCTAAACATATCAGTTGAACTGTTGCAACATCAGCTCTCGCGAGCAGAAAATAGTTACGTCTAACAAAAGTGAGGTCGATTTTGAAATCCCCTAATGCAGCATGGTATCGAAATAAACCGCCAACACTTGAGTATTAAAGGGTCTCTAAGGAAACAGCAATGTGACATTGCAATTAATGAAAATGGTTTGCAAGTTGAGCACTAATAATAATGAGGATGAAAATAATTAGAACTCATTATTATCAAGGAGAGACAAATACGAATTGTCGTCTGGGGAAGTCAGAAGATGAAAAGCTAAAAGTTGTACGTGTGACTGCCAATCTGAGCCCCAGTGAATCCTAAAATAGACTCAATTAGTCAGGAACAATTACAGTATTGCCAATAAATAAGTACACAACTACCGCGTTTTTGAAAAATAAAAGTTAACTGTCTTCTTAACGAAGAATCCATTTTTATATAAATAAACAGTTCTATTTCAAACAATTCAGTTTAGCTTAAATACACAGTTTAAACGTCAAAACAGTTATATTCTAAGCAATTCAGTTTAGCATAAGTACACAGTTTAGTTCTATTTGACCCATAGATAAGACCCTATCAGGTGCTACCACTCAGGGCCAGAGTGGACCTACGAGCGATGGCAATGAAGAGGTACTCTACATTCCCCAATGCTCCAGCATTACTGGAACCTCATCATCAGATTGTATAGTGTCATAGCCAGGACATACGTTGGGGTGGGGGTGGGGGGTCTTACTTCTCTGCAGAAGTGCAGTCAGTGTATTCTGCAGCCCCAGCCGACTGGGCAAAACCCTTGTAGGTTATTGAATACCAAGTACACATCACTCGTAAACAAACGGTTTGTCGCTAACAATTTTAAAACGAGCCAGATTTGATATATTTGTAGACAGTTAAATGATTTCAAGTATTGCTATCTAACGCTGATAATTCTATTTAATATTTAATATTAATCATTTGTTTGCACACGGTTAAACGGTTTCAAATACTACGAACGCTAACTGTTTTATTTGCAAACAGTTAATTGGTTTCAAATATTTTTATGTAAGACTAACAGCTCCAGAAGAAGAATGCCGAAGTGATCAAGCAGGTTTTTTGCGAAAGCCGTGCACGAATTTCGATTTGTGTGTGGCCGTCCACGATAAAATAGCTTAAGGTCAAAACTGACTTAGGGGTAGGAAAGTCTGATAAATCAATACCTCACCCGGCGTAATGCCCATCTCGTGGTCATTTTAACATGGAGATCCAGGTGTGAACGAGTCGATAAGAGCAATAATTGTCCCGACCCCACAACCTGTATCACAAAGGTATCAGACTGGTTAAACCCGATTTTTATTTTCAGTGTTGATAATTAGTTAAGTACTTCCATTTCTCGATTAGTTATATTTAAAGGCAATTAAAATGAGAAAGAAAAAGGATATACAAGGTGCATACGATAAGTTTCCAGACCTTTTTTCGTATGGGCACTTTTATTAACAGTACACACATAAAACTCTAGTACCCTTCGAAGTAATATCCTCCGGCTGTAATGCACTTGTACCGTTCCAACAACTTCTGGAAGGCCCCATGGAAGTCCTCTTGAGTGAGCGTGTCAATGTCCTTCGTCAGAGCCTCTTTCATATCCTCAATTATCTCGTAACGACAGCCTCTGAGCTTAGGGAATAACCAAAAGTCGCGGAAAGCAAGGTCTGGACTGTACGGAGGCTTAGGAACTGTCTTGATGCCCATCTTGGTCAAATAGTCTGTGACAAGGATGGAGTTGTGGACTGGTGTATTGTCCTGGTGGAAATGCCACTGACCCGATTTGAAGAGTGCTGGCCTCTTCGGACGGAATCTCTTCCTGAACTCCCTTCAACATTGTAACCCTAGCCCTAACCCTTTGGCCAATCAACGGCGGTGTATGTATTCCTTACTCCTCCCACACCTCTCATCATCCCTCACAGACTCCTTGAATCTCTTATGCCACTCAAAAACTGATACTCGATTCATGCAAGATGCCCCAAAAGCAGTCTGAAGTATTCCATACGTTTCTGTAGCATTTTTTCAATTTTAAAACAGAATCTTATTGCATATTGTTCTTCAAAAGTATCAGATTGCATTTTTGAAATTCACCAGCCGTGACAATCAGGCTTTAGTAGGGTGTATTCCAATTGCTGCTGTAGCTGTTCATTTGAAGCTGAAATCATAAAAAATGGCCAGTCATCTCATACGATGTATAGCAATAACCTAGTGAATTGTCAAGAGTCTATGATAATTTCAAATGCCTATACGAAAAAAGTCTGGAAACTTATCGTATGCACCACGTACAAAGAAAATTCTAAAGAATGGATATAGCATATATATGAATAAGGCGGTCGAATAGATCAACCGAAGAAAAAATAGCTTCAATAGTATTTGAGATGAGAGAATCCGTCATATCGGCCGAGTCTAGAACACGCTGACTGTATACCCAGCCGAAGAGTTAGGCCAACCCAAAAGATGTGTCTTGGGTATGAAGCTAATCTTAATCCAGTTGTGGGGTTCGAGACCTGGGTCTCAAATGAGTGAGAAGCCATCCCTTTGTTGCCATCATTCCTAGGTTTGTTTTGACATGGAATAGTAGTACCTGTCATGGTCCTAATTAAAGGTCAGATTGATCTGTTTTAAAAATTACCAGTAACGAGATAACATCAAGGAAAAGCATACTTACATGATAAAAGAAACCTAAAAAAAAAAAACAGTGAGCAGTAACTAAAGACAAGATTAAAAGAACTAACGGATGCCAAAAACCTAGAAAGAACTAACAAATTCGAAAAACCTAGAGAGAACTATCACATACCAAAACTCTAGAGAGAACTAACACCTATGAAAACCTAGAGAGAACTAACACACATTAAAAAATACAGAACTAACGCATACCAAAAGCCTAGAGAGAACTAACACATACAAAAAACCTGGGGAGAACGAACAAATCCGAAAACCTACAGAAAACTAACACATATCAAAAACCTAGGGAGAACTAACACATACCAAAACCTTGAGAAAAATAAAACCTACATGCATACAAGAAGCCTAGAGAGAACTAAAACATACCAAAAACCAAGAGAGAACTAACACATACCAAAACCTTGAGAAAAATAAAACATATCAAAACCTCGAGAGAACGAATACATACCAAAAACCTAACAGAACTAACACATACCAAAAAAATAGAAAGAACTAACACATACCAAAACCTACAGAGAACTAACACATACAAAAAAACTTGAGAGAAGTAATACATACCAAAACCGTAGAAAGAACTAACACATACAATAACCGAAAGAGAACTAACACATTTTAAAACCTAAAGAAACCTAACACATACCAAAAACCTAGGGAGAACTAACACATACCAAAACTCTTTAAAGAAATAACATGAATCAAAACCTTGAGAGAACTAACAAATACCAAAAACCTAGAGAGAACTAACACACACTAAAACTTAAAGAGAACTAACACAAACCAAAAACCTAGGGAGAACCCACACATACCAAAACTATTTAGAGAAATAACATGAATCAAAACCTTGAGAGAACTAACAAATACCAAAAACCTAGAGAGAACTAACACACACTAAAATTAAAAGAGAACTAACACAAACCAAAAACCTAGGGAGAACTAACACATACCAAAACTCTTTAAAGAAAAAACATGAATCAAAACCTTGAGAGAACTAACAAATATCAAAAACCTAGAGAGGACTAACACACACTAAAACTTAGAGAGAACTAACACAAACTTAAAACCTAGAGAGAACTAACACAAACTTAAACCTAGAGAGAAATAACACAAACCAAAAACCTAGAGAGGACTAACACATACTAAAACTTAGAGAGAACTAACACAAACTAAAAACCTAGAGAGAAATAACACATACCAAAAACCTAGAGAGAACTAGCACCTACCAAAATCTAGAGAGAACTAACAAATACCAAACATCTAGCGAGAACTAACACATACGAAAACCTAGAGAGAACTAACACACACTAAATCATACAGAGAACTAATAAACGCCAAAAAATACAGACAACTAACACATGAGAAAACATATAGAGAACTAATACATACCAAAATCTACAGAGAACTAACACATACCAAAAACCTTGAAAAAGCTAACACATACAAAACACCTAGAGAGAACTAACACTCTAAAACCGAGAGAGAACTAACACACATTAAAACATACAGAACCTACGCATACCAAAAACCTGGAGAGAATGAACAAATCCCAAAACGTACAGAAAACTAACACATATCAAAAACCTAGAGAGAACTAACACATACCAAAAACCTACAGAGAACTAACACATACCAAAAACCTTGACAAAACTAACATCTTACAGAGAACAAAAAATAACCAAAACCTACTAAGAAATAACGCATACCGAAAAACCTAGAGAAAACTAACACATACGAAAACAATGACAGAACTAACACATACCACAACCTACTGAGAACTAACACTTACCAAAAACCTTGAGAAAACTAATATATACAAAAACCTATGGAGAACTAAAACACACTTTAAAAGCTAGAGAGAACTAAGACATACCAAAACCTTGAGAGAACTATCACATACCAAAAACCTAGAGAAAACTAACACATACTAAAACCTAGTGAGAACTAACACATACCAAAACCTAGAGAGAACTAACACACACCAAATAAGTTGAAGGAACTAACACATATCAAAACCTAGAGAAAAGTAACACGTACCAAATCCTAGAGAGAACTAACACATACAAAAAACTTAGGGAGAACTAACACATACCAAACACCTTGAAAGAACTAACACATACAAAAACCTAGACAGAACTAACACACATAAAACTAGGAAGAACTAACAGATTCTAAAACCTAGAGAGAGCTAACACACAACATAACCTAGAGATAACTAACACATACCAAAACCTACAGAGAACTAACACATACCAAACACCTACAAAGAACTAACACATACTAAAATCTATAGAGAATTAACGCATAAAAAACATACACAAAAAATAACGCATACTAAAAACCTAGAGAGAACTAACACATACCAAAAACCTAGAGAGAACTAACACATACTAAAAACCAAGAGATAACTAACACACCCTAAATCCTAGAGAGAATTAACACATACCAAAAATACAGAGGACTAACAAATAGCAGAAACCTTGAGAGAACTAACCCGTACCAAAAATACAGAGAACTAACACATACTAAAACCTAGAGAGAATTAGCCCATACCAAAAATAGAAAGATCTAACACATACTAGAACCTTGTGAGAATTGACCTATACCAAAACCTAGCGAGAACTAACACATACCAAAAACCTAGCGAGAACTCACACATACCAAAAACCGAGAGAGAACTAAAACATACCAAAAACCTATCGAGAACTAACACATACCAAAAACCGAGAGAGAACTAACCCGTACCAAAAAATAGAGACAACTAACATATACTAAAACTTAGAGAAAATTAACCAATTTCAAAACCTATAGAGAACTAATACGTCCCAAAAACCTAGAGAGAACTAACGCATACCAAAACCTAGATAGAACTAACACATACAAAAACATTGAAAGAACAAACGCGTACCCAAACCCTAGCGATTACTAACACATACCAAAAAGAACAACTAGAATACATTCAGCGCCAAATCAACAAAGTCAGAAATTCCATTGAAGATAGACAATCACGATTAGCATGACTGACAGTGAATGATGTTGACGGAAATGCAACTAGAAAGAAAAACTAACGGTTGCCAACCAAGAAAAAAGGAAGTTTATAGAACATATCAGGAATCTGCTTGGGAAAAAATCAGACAAAACCACCGACACAATAAACATTAAACTAGGATAGTTTTTGGAGGAAGAATTTATCGCAGTTCTGGAAAAAAAATAAAGCAAAAAAATCTGGAGGAAATACTTCTAGAATTATGGAAGACAAGGATATTTGACGGCATAAATAAATTATGCAAGGCTGTGTTTAAACAAAAGAGGAATGGAAAAAAAGCTGCATCTTCTCCTTCCCCAAGAAAAGCAACCTTGGGATCATTAAAAACGACAGAGGTATAACTCTTACTGCTCTAGGTATTAAGGTTTATAATGCCTTTTTGGGAGGTGCCCGTGGTGTAATAGTTATCGTCGTAGGAATTGGACACGACGATACGAGTTCAAATCCTGGACAAGACTGATTGCATTTCACATAGCACTAATACCCTTGGGAAAGGTATGAATCCAATTATTCTCCCTCCAGCTATGGGTAAATAGTAGGGCGGACTAGGTTCTTCAGCCTTGGGGAGGCAACTAGTCTAGGAGAAGGAAAACTCTGAATTCAAACCTGTTAAACTCCGCTTAAAAATTGACCTTGTGTCATATCCTGCCCGAGCGGAGGGGTTGGCAAATATGATTATGCCTTTTTTCTCAATCAAATCGCCAAAACTCTTAGTAAAAATCAGAATGGCTTTCAGAGAAATTGATCCATACTTTTAAAGATTCTGACTCTTCGTCAAATCAACAAAGGAGTACGTGCAAATTATCCCAAGGTAACACTATTGTTCGTAGATTTCTCCAAACCATTCGATTCCATACGCAGATGAAAATTGACGCAAATACTAAAAGCATATTGTCCCCCAAAGTAACTGATATTGCTAAAATGATGCTCCCCCCTATGGTGACACCCCGACCCTTTTAATATTGTCACATGAGCATCATATTTATTAATAATCTACCAAGATTTTGTACCAGGAACATCAATAAATCTAATAAAAGAAAATGGTTTCACATTAAAAAAAGGCAAGAATCAAATGATATCATACAGAAATTCTAAGACCCCGACTTCGCAGAGGATGTAGCATTTCTTACAAATGCAACTGCCCAAGCCGAATCCCAGATTCATAGACGAGAGCAACCAGATAAAAGCATTGGTCTTATCTTGAACACTCATAAAACAAAGTTCATACGTTTAAAACAAGGTGAAGCTATTTTCACTTTAAGTAGCAAGCCAGTGAAATTAGTAGTTCCGTTCATATACCTCGGTAGCAATATCTCATCTACTGAAAGCGATGTCAACATACGCCAAGCGAATTCGTGGGATGCTGTTGACATGTAGTTGATCATATGAAAATCTAATGTCACTGATAAAATAAAACGGGATTTCTTCCAAACTGTGGCAGTGTCAGAACTAATGTATGGATGCACCACCTGGACATTAACGAAATTTATGGGAAAAAACCAAAGGTGAATTACACAAGAATGCTAAGCGCTGTTTTAAGCAAATTATAGACGGAAAACCCCACAGAACAGCAGCTGTTCGGTCACTTACCTCCAATCTGAAAAACTATTCAAGTAAGACAAACAAGGCATGCTGAGGAAGTAAGAATGATTCCATAAGTGACGTTCTTTTATGGACGCCTATATATGGACACACTAGTTTTGGCCGACTTACATTCATTAGTTCTGTGTGGACACTGGATGCAGTCTAAACAACCACCAGGAGCTATAGATTATAGGGACGGATGGTGAGATAGTGTCAGGGAACTCTTAATATCAGCACTAGTTGATGATCATCATCATCATTAAATAGGAATAGATATTTGAAATATTATTGAGAATAATTTTTTATATTTGGAATATGAGAAATCTTATAACTGTGTATATTAAGTTGGTTAGTCGGTTGTTTTATTTGTTCAATGGCACATCAACCTTCGTGGTTTATTTAATGCCAAATCCAACCTTGTAGAAAAACAGCCGTGGTACTAGTTAACCCATAGCTAAGGAGTCAGTGGGTTCATAACTTTCTCAAGGATATTTGTCCAAAAATGAATATGAAGAATTGAAATTACGATCAATTACAAATAATTATCATTAGTTAAATGAAATGCAAAAAAAAAAAAAAACAAACAAAAAACACTGAAAAGAAAAACTGTCTTTGACATTAAATAACCCTACAATGACTGACATGCCGTAAAACAAGCAACCAATTTTTTTTAATGACTCAGCTTCCTTGCATTCAGGTACCAGCAACACAAAACTAACCAGAAAAGAGAGCGCAAAATAAATTTCAAACTTTGCTCGAAGGCCTATACACTTATATATATATATATATATAGGTACGTATATATATATATATATATATATATATATATATATATATATATATATATATATACGAGGTTTATTAAATAAGCTTCCAGACTTTTTAAGTATGGGCACTTTAATTGATAGTACACACATGAAACTCTAGTCCCCTTCGAAGTAATCTCCTCCGGCTGCAATGCACTTGTTGTACTGTTCCAACGGCTTCTGGAAGGCCCCATGGAAGTCCTCTTATCTAAACGTGTCAATGAGCTTCGTCACAGCCTCTTTCGTCTCCTCAGTTCTCTCATAACGACAGCCTCTGAGCTTTGGGAATAAGAAAAAGTCACAGGGAGCAAGGTTTTGACTATAGGGAGGCTGAGGAACTATCTTGAAGCCCATCTTGATCAAATAGTCTGTGACAAGGATGGAGTTGTAGACTGGTGCATTGTCCTAATGGATATGCCACTGACGCGATTTGAAGAGTGCTGGCCTCTTCCGACGAAATCTCTCCCTGAACTCCCTTAAAACCTCAACATAGTATTCCTTGTTGACTGTCTGTCCAGTGGCAACCCAGTGCATGTAGATCATGCCAGTGCTGTTAAAAAAAAAAAAAAAAAAAAGGGATCATCAAACGTTTGTGGTTGGACTTGCTCTGTTTGGCCTTCTTGGGTCTGGGAGAGCCAGTAAGCTTCCACAAGGAACTCTGTCTCTTGGTCTCTGGGTCATAGCAGTAGATCCAGCTTTCATTGCATGGCATATTTTCCAAGTTTAAAACACAATTTTATTGCATACCGTTCTTCTAAAGTCCAGATTGCATCTTTGAAATTCACCAGCTGTGACAATCTCGCTTTAGTAGGGTGTATCCCAATTGCTGCTGTAGCTGTTCATTGGAACCTGAAATCATAAAATTGGGTCAGTCATCTCATAAGATGCATAGCAATAACATACTGAAATTTCAAGAGTCAACGACAATTTTAAATGCCTGTACAAAAAGTCTGGAAACTCATTGAATGCACGAAATACACACACACACACACACACATATATATATATATATATATATATATATATATACGTATTCATATGTATATATATATATATATATATAAACCTATTCATATATATATATGTACGTATTCATATATATATATATGTACGTATTTATATATATATATATATATATATATATATATATGCGTATTCACACACACACATATATATATATATAAAGACTGTTGTTGCAAAGTTAAGAGAGTTCTTGAATCCAAAATATCGAACTCATACCATGTTTTCCTTCTTGACTGGGTGCTTTAATAAGGTTAAATAATCCCGTCTGCCCGACATTTTATTCATAGCTGGAGTAGAGGATGAATTGATTCATGCCTTTCCGAAAGGGATTAACTTTAAGTTAACAAACAGCCTAGTACAGGATTTGAACTCGGGTCCCTGATTCCATTTACTACGTCGATATCGCTCGGCACACCAACTTATAGCGTGTAGCAAAGTAGCGATCAGACTGAAATATCAGATTGAAACAATTAATGGAGAGTGGACAATCTTACTATGACTCTCTTTTTCTTTATCTCTCTGTCTCTCTCTCTCTCTCTCTCTCTCTCTCTCTCTATATATATATATATATATATATATATATATATATATATATGTCTTTCTCTCTGCTTAAAACTGACTCTTTTCCCTTATTTCTTATTCTGTACCTATCTTCTATTCTTCACTCGAATTCCTTTTCTTTTAACTCGCACCATTACTTCTCTCTCTCTCTCTCTCTCTCTCTCTCTCTCTCTCTCTCTCTCTCTCTCTCTGTTACTATTGAGTAAGACAGCAGCAGTAACGTTATGTAGTTTTTTTCTCTTTCCTTTCTTTCTATTCCTCAACCACTCATTTATTTTCTGCTTCTTCTCTTTTTATCAGTTTTATTGTTCTGTTATGAGAACAGCAGTATTATATTAGCTTCTTTCTCTCTTTCCTTAATTTCATCTCTCTCTCTCTCTCTCTCTCTCTCTCTCTCTCTCTCTCTCTCTCTCTCTCTCCTTTTTCGCTGTCTATCTCAACTGTCTCACCGTGTTTCTGCTTACAGGGACGGGGTAAGTCAGGGATACATATTCTCTTTCTCCGTCAAGGTACATTAATGTCGGTTGAAGTTCTCCTCATTCTCCTACACCAAACAACATTCGCGCTACCATCCACTAAACAAGATAGCTCTCGCGAGATCAAAGTGAGACTCTAACTCCTTTTGGCCAGTTCTCCAATATTTCGCCCGACCCTTGCGATTAAGACGCCTCTTTTCTTAGCCAAAGTGACAGCCGCATCGCTGACAGCACCCCATGCACTCCCTTTGATACACGATCGCATTTCATTTAGGGGGACCTAGAGGGATGTTTTACTTTATGGTAAGCTGTTGACCCCCAAAGGTCGACGTCGGATGATATTTCGGAGAAATGCATGTAAGCAGCATATTGCCCCACCCTACATCTGTGATTCGCCAGCTTCCCCCAACTCCTCGATCCTCTGTCTGTATTTTGTACGAGAGCTTTTATTCAGTACTTCATTCCCTTACTAATAATTTTCAGTTGCGTTCAGAGACAAAATCTGGAGTAAAAAGAGTTTTTACTCCAGATTTTGTCTCATATTTTGATTTGCCTCATAATTTATGTCTAAATATACGTAAATCAGTATTACACACACACACACACACACACACACAAATATATATATATATATATATATATATATATATATATATATATATAAATATATCTGGCGTGATCAGAAAATATCGAGACCGAGGCATTATTTTTTTTTTAATTAAAGGCGTGTGCCGACTAAACTGCTAATAACAAAAAGATGTCCAGTTATCTAAACGAGTCAGTGTCATTTTTTAAAACAATATAAATCTTTATACTTTTCGAACAGGAGTTTAAAGTGAAACACAGGATTATGCAAGTGCAATAATCAATTTTCACCAGACCTAAATCCGTATGACTTTTGAGGAGTTCTTAATCGGAAAATCCACCCCAAGAATTATATCTCAGGGCGTGGAGTACAATGCAGAAAATCTGCCAACGTAGCATTACACTATATCAAGAATTGTGTTCAACCAACAGAAAACTCACGAGAATAAGTGTAGTAAATACCAAGGGGACAATTTTGTTGAAAGTTACGTTTCATTTAATGTGATTTCCTGTTTTAGTAAATACAGCTTCAGTTTCGATACTTTTTTGAAAAAAAAAAACATGAGAAAACGTCACATGCGTTCGTCCTTTCTTCTTTTCTATCATTCAGCATTTAGTATTCGTCTTACTTGGATGGCTGGTGAGATGGTAGGCAAGTGGCTGTACAGCAGCTTTTTTTTTTTTTTTTTATTTCGTTGCTACCAGAATTTGTTTAAAACAACACTTTTTTCCATTCGCTGCTTGAGAGTCCCAGCGGTGCATCCATAAAGTAGTATCACACAACAACAGCTTGGAAGAAATCGTGTTTTATTTTATTAGAAAGATCAGATTTCCATGTGATCGACTGTCTGCCCATAGCAGTCAACGCCTTCTCTAGGCGTATCTTGACATCGCTTTTAATAGATGAGATATTGCTACTGAGGAATATGAACACGTCTACTAATTTCATAGACTTGCCACTTAAAGTAGAGACAGTTTTAACTTGTTTAAAACATATGAATGTATTATTTGAGTTCACGTCGAGTTTGATGCCTCTTGCTTCTTTCTCCAGTCTATACAGTTTGGTCAAGTGTATTTGCAAGAAGCGCTCAATCCTCCGGGTAGTCTGCGTTTGTCATCGTTTCTGCGGGATATCATCTACTTCTTGAATTTTTAAATATGAAATCATTTTTTATGAGGTCTATTGACGTTCGTAGCATGTAGTCTAGGCAGATTATAAATAGATATGGTGTTAATGTATAACTTGTTGTAAGACTACAGCAACAATATCAAAGAAGTCAGTGTCACAATCGGGTGAGCGAACCAATGTGTTTCTGCATTTATAAAGCATTGTTCAAGCGGTATCAATTTCTTTGGGGAGACTACACGCTAGTAATATTTTTTCCTTTTTCCTTTGCGTATGGAATTGAATATATTGATGGCATATCAACCATTGTAGGTTATTTAATGCTAAATTCATTTTTATACATATAAACAGTTGTATTTCCAACAATTCAGTTGAGTACAAGTATAGTTTTTTGTTTACACACAGTTAAATGTCAAAACAGTTCTATTTCAAACAATTCAGTACAGCATAAGTATACAGTTTAGTTCTATTTGACCTATAGATAGGACCCTATCAGATGGTACCACTCCGGGCCTGAGTGAACTTGGGAGCAATAGCGGTGAAGGGGTACTCCGCATTCCCTAAAGCTCCAGCATTGCTGGAACCTCACCATCCAATTGTTTAGTCATATCAGGACACTCGTTGGGTGAGAGGAGTCTTACACCTCTGCAGAGAAGCAGTTGGTGTATTCTACAGCCCCAGCCAACTGGGCAAATTGAATACTTTGGAGAAATCTATGAATAATAGTGCTGCCTTAAGATTTTTTACTTGGACTCCTTCGGTGATTTGACGAAAAATCAGATGTGATGTTGTGGATCGATTTCTCTGAAAATCGTTTTGAATTTTCTTCAGGAAGTTTTTTTCCAGGTCGGATACAATTATGAAGCAGGGCATTATGAACCTTGGCAGCTATAAAAGTAGGAGTTATGTCTGTATGGTTCTTTGTCATTCCAAGACTGTTATTCTCAGAGTAGGAATGAATGCAGCTTTTCGTCAATTTCAATGTTGTGTTTTTTTTATACACAGCTTTGCATAATCGAAGTATGTCATCAAATTTCTACTTCTTTTGAAGATATTTCGTCGAGACCTGCCACTTTTTCTGCTTTTGATTTTTTAATTTTTTTTTTTCAGTACTACGTAAAGTTGTCCTTCCGAAAA
This sequence comes from Sepioteuthis lessoniana, assembly GCA_963585895.1. Lineage (NCBI taxonomy): Eukaryota > Metazoa > Mollusca > Cephalopoda > Myopsida > Loliginidae > Sepioteuthis > Sepioteuthis lessoniana. Next base: position 3,815,613 of record OY757923.1, on the reverse strand, counting down.
CTGTCCTAGTTTGAAATCAAGTTGGCAATTGAGAATTTCTCGAGTAGGTTTCTTAGTAATTCCAAACCGATTCTTAAAATGTTCTTTCCATTTCTGAAGTCTTTCTTCTCCGCTGGCAACTGTTTTGCTCTCGAGATGCTTTTCCTTCTGCTTACTTTATTTACTCACTGCCTTGATTAGCGTCAATTAACTACCAATTTTCTGATTTTATTAATTTGGCTTGAGATGTATTCGAAGTGTTCTTTTTGGTATATGTTTCTTAAGTTATTTCGCATTGGCGTTTTAGGGGTTGTTTTTATAAAGCCAGGATGCATTTTTTCATCTAATCTCGTTTTTCCTTCACTGTTATCGACTTCCATTGAACTCTATATTTGACTCTTGGTTTACGCAAATAAAAGACACAGGAATGATCGAAAATTACGTATGCATTGTATCACATATGCTCTTACAGTCAAATGACCAACAATACAAAAAGATGTTTTTGCAAAAATTATTAAGAAAATATTTTTATGAAACATTTTTTTTGAACCTCAGCTTACTAGGAATTAATTTTTATTTATTGCGGACTTTTTGTCCTCATCTTGGCATTTTTTTTGTGTGTGTTGTTTCTTCTTTTCACTACGTTTCGGCCAAATTTCACCTCTGGCCTTCTTCAGGTGATTTTACTGCGACCTCGGATAGGAATGCTGAGTCTTGTAACCGTATCCCCAGTAATTACTGCCTTCCATAGTTGTTGTCTATCGCACCACGTTTTTGACCAAGTAAACCTCTGGCCGGCTTGGGTAAAATTTGAAACCGCTATCTTCTGACAATGCTCACCTGGAACCGTAGAGACTCAACGCCTCTATCCGCTGCGCCACGGGCCCCGAAGGGCGATCAAGGATGGATTTTTTGGTCTTATAAATCCTTATCTGGTTTTCCAGAGTCGGGTCCCTACCGAATTTTTGTACTTGACTTTAATTGGAATCATTAAGTAATCAGCTTACTACTTTATATAAAATGAATAGTTCCGCCAATGAATCTGAATCTGGATTTTAGTTTTTTATTTAATATATATATATATATATATTACTAAGCATAGAAATAAATTTCACGAGTCCTTACTAACACACATGAACAAATCTTTTTTTTTATGAAAAGACACATACATACACCTTCTTATGTCGACAGGTACATATTCTATGTCGTCAAATATGAACTTTCAGGATGTTTTTGAGCGTGACATTTATAGTTTGTTTTTTGAACATGAGTCAATTTTTTATACCTTTATATTTTAAACAGAATATTTTCCATCATTATTACATACCATGAAGTTTGACTATTTTACACATTGACGCAATTACACAAACGCACACACAATCCCGTATATATATATATATCTTTATTGTGATTAAAGGTTGCAGTAACTAGATTGTGCTTAGGAAAACCTGTAGATGCAATACAAGAGTCGGCTTACAAAATTCATCGGTTGACCAAAATACCTTACATTGAATTTGACCAAATGAGGGTTTTTTTTTCTACATAATCCCCATTGCTTTTCGAACTATGCTTCTATCGGTATTGCAGTGCTTGGATTCCATTGGTCACGGATGTCATCAACAGCAAATATGAGGTCATCATGAGAATTTTTAACATGAAATTTTCAGCTTATCCTCGTATATGTGTGTGTGTGTGTGCATATATATATATATATATATATATCATTCTCAAGTCGTGCAGATAATTCGGCGTTCCCTCTCACACACACATACTCTCTCTCTCACTCTCTCTCTCTCTCTCGTTCTCTCTCACCATTTATCCCTATAGCTTATCGATCCTAACAGGTCCTTTAGATGGCATCTCGCGTCCGCACCAAGCTGATGTTAGTTTTTGTTGGTCGGCCAACCCTGGAGTGTCCATGTGTAAATTCCATAAGAGAATGTCGCTAATGAATTCGCTCTTACTTCATCTGCAGTGGCCGGTATAGCTTTACTTGGATAGTTCGCAAGATATGAGGAAAGTGGCCGTACAATTGTTATTTTGTGAGGTGCTGCTTGCGGGATTTGTTTAAAACAGCACGAAATCTTCTTGTGTAGTTCCTTTCTGGATTTTTTCATTCCCTTCGTTAATATTTTGGAGGTGCAGCCATACACTAGTACTGACATAGCTATAGCTTAGCAGAAATCCCGTTTTATTTTATCAGAGAGGCCAGATTTCTGTATGATTGACAACCTGTCAAAAGCAACCAACGCTTTCGCTTGGCGTATGCTGACGTCGCTTTCAGTAGATGAGATATTGCTGCCGAGGTATGTCAACTGGTCTACTAATTTTACAGGCTTGCTACTTAAACTGAAGATAGCTCCGTCTTGTTTAAAACACATTAACTTTGTTTTATTTGCGTTCTCGTAGCGTCAAATGCCTTTTGCTGGATTAGGCTTGGTCAAGTGTATTTGCAAAAAGCGCTAAATTCTCTGCGTAGTGTCTGTCATCGTCTCTACGGGATACTGTCAACCGTTTGTCTTTTTTAATACGAAACCACTTGCTTTTAAAAGACGATGAAACCATTGGCGAGATAACAAACCGAATACTGACAACAAGAGTCACCCATTCCTTGGACACATTATTTATATCATCAGCTGAATGCATACATGCCTGTTGCTCGTATTTGCGCTTGTAGTGTTCTTCGTGGGGACAGTCACTATCAATCTCGAAAATTCATCACCGCCCGATATGTCAATATCTTTCCCTTCTGGTTGGCTGCACTTATCTTCTGTTCTACAAAGCGAATTTCATTTTTTTAGAAGAGGATCAGGATAGAGATGTTCCTTAGACCATTTATACTTGCCCTGTGATAATTGGCCCTTCGAGAGTTTACCATTTCGGTTCTGATACGGATGTGAAATTCAGGTATACTGATATGGCCGATGTGACCCTTCCATGTGGCGATGAGCCTTTCTTTGACTTAGCATCAGGATGCATGAGGTGTATTTTTTCTATTTGATGCCCTAGATGTGAAACGATTCAAAGCTTCTTACATGAACTCTAGTGTAACCAAACCTCATAGCTTTGACGAAAGATCAAGATACTGACAACCTGATATATATATATATATATATATATATATATATATATATATATATATATATATAAAAGAAAAACCTTTAAAAATTACTCATATTTTTTGTAATAATACTATATCAGCAGACCTATATTTTAAAAAATGTTAGATCTGCATCTTCAGACAAATATATATATATATATATATATATATATATATATATATATATGTATATATATATATATATATATATATATAATTTTAAGAATTCTTCAAAGAGTGTATCAAATGTTAATGTAAAAATGCAGTGTCTGGTGAGTATTGCGGATTCGTGACACTTTCAAAACAGTGTCAACTTTAGCCTGGTCATCAAAGAAAAAAGAAGGTCTAGAATTATTCTGATCGAATATTTCACCCTTTCTCTTAATTAAATGTTTCCTCCAGTTAGTCTGACTGGAAGCAGTACCATCATTTAATTCTCCAAAGAAGTGGAGGACACTTTTCTAATGTTATCATAAACAAATCGTTACTTTCTTTGAATAAAGACAACTTATTCTTCTCCAAAGGTCCGGGACACCGGGGTTCAATCCCACGATGAGTCGTACCAAAGACTTTTAAAATGGTACTTGATACCTCCTCGCTTAACACTCAGCATTATAAGGTTGGCATCAAGGGTAAAGTGGAGCGATCCAAGGAAAGGAGTAGCGCCCTCCCCTACACCTCGGTGTAGTAGCTATTGAAAAGGGAGCCTTCTGATCGCCCTCGACAACGGTCGCCAACTTTACATTTTTTACTTTTATTCTTGGGAATAAAATGGTGATTGAGATGTGGTTATTGAATGGTCGGAAAACAAACAATAGCCGGTTCCAAACAAGATTCTTCACGAGAAAATGTAAATCGCTTGATCTGCAGGTATTATATCTTGCGCTAAAGAGATGAGATATTATTAAGCTGTACTTAGTTTGTTTTTTTTTGGGGGGGGTGCGGGAGGGGGTCATTTCTTCAGGCTTTTTTTCAGTTCCTTTAGTCTTCTTTCGACTAATAGTGAATTATTACATCAAAAGGAACATGCTAAGAAAGAAAGAAGTGAAGAGAATTAGAAAAAAGAAAGAAAGAAAGAAAGAATCATAGCGATGGCAGAAAGAAATTATAGAAGCCTGACTCTCACCTTTTTTTTCGGGGCTTGTCTGTATGTCCCATTCTACAACTCTTTTGTCTCTTAAACACCTTCAGCTCTTATTCATCACATTTTTTGCTGTCACATTCTTATATTGAGTCTACAAACATTACTACATTTGTTTACACAGTATCACCTGTTAATAGGTGATCTTGGCATACCTTTTTTATAATTTCAATGAATATGTTTGAAAAACCTACAAATGAATTTTATCACATTTTTCACGATGAACGGTGATTCATTTCGGATTCTCAACAATTTATTGCGTACCGCGTTGTTATAAAACGTTTATTTTTCATCGACCTTCACGATTTAATTTAGAAACAGAACATTTAGAGTCCAATATTTATTGTATCAAAACGACTAACAATAACTAAAGCGATGCAAAATTTTCAACGTTTCTTTTGGGATATTTTCAACTTTGACTAAACGAAATACTTGAATAAAAAAACTAGAAGATAACTACACAAAGGTTGTACGGCCTCTTACCACCTATCTCACAAGCTATCAAAATAAGCCGAGCAAGACATGCTGGTCACTGCTAGTGAAGTAAAGTCGAACTCATAAGCGACGTTCACTTATGGACTCCTACACATGGACATACTGGTGTTGACTGACAAGAAAAAACTTACATTCTTCAGCTCTGTGTTATATATATACCCACATACATATAAAAGCGGAAACATAATCAAACATAATTTACAAACTTCAATGAACGAACGAACACACTTCTTTATAAAAATATATCTCTCGCACTTTATTCTCGAAAGGCTTGATGCTTCTGTGATGTGTGAGAGATGGGTGGAGAGATATATACTCAAAGAGAGGACTTCTTCCCATATCTTCTTCGAGGAGCCAGGGGGTGCCAACGCTTGCACCCTCTTGCAAGCTCGTCAGAGACGCCTCTGCTCGGCTGCGTGTCCCTTGCTCGACTGCGATTCTCTGCACTCTGTCTAAAACTGACCGTGTGGTTCTCATCACGTGATTCCCTTCCGGTTACACACCTGTTCGACCTGAGTGCCCTGACGTGCCGTCATCTTCTTGTTTACTAATCAAGATGTGACAGCTTACCAAAGCACACGGGGTCACTAGGAACGAACTGAAAATTCATGTCATATGTTATGTAACACTCTGTATGGACACTGAATGCCGACAAGAAGAATTATCAAGAGCAATGGCTGATAGAGAAGGATGGTGAGAGAGTGATCAAGAGAATCCATGTGGTCAGTACATATTTACGGAAATTTGTTTATTCTCAAGTAATGTCATTATTTTACAATCAACCTGGCTTGGTTTTGGTTTCTTTGCTTAATGGCATATCAACTTTCGTGGATTATTTAATGCCAAGTCTATCCCTGTAGAACGACAGTAGCGGTACTATTAAACCCATAGCTGGAGGGATAAAAGAGTTCATGCCTTTTACAAGAGTATTAGTCTTAAGGTGAATCTAATAGCCTGACTGGATTTCGAACTCGCTTATTACGATACAGCAGTCTATCACTTTAACCACTCCCCTACGTGGACTCCATCGGACAACCTATCTCACTTTTTGTCAACCCGACCATAGAGTATTAGTCTGCATGAAACTTTGAAATCACTTTTGACACGATCAACCATTCAAAATACTTTCTGAAAAATATTCTTTTTTTCAGTGGAATTTTTACCTTTCTTAAAATTTCCAAAAAATAAACCGAAATGCAATTAATTTTCTCCTCTTTTCAACTTTTTGGTGGAAATATTTGTCAAAATGGAAATTTTGCTTTAAAATTGTACTTTTGGTTGAAATAGGTCAAAATTGAATTTTTTCTTTAAAATTGTATTTTTCGTTTAAAACTGTATTTTTCCTTGAAATATTTGTCAGAATTGAATTTTTGCTTTAAAATTGTATTTTTTCTTTAAAATTGTATTTTTCGTTTAAAACTGTATTTTTCCTTGAAATATTTGTCAAAATTGAATTTTTGCTTTAAAATTGTATTTTTTCTTTAAAATTGTATTTTTCGTTTAAAACTATTTTTCCTTGAAATATTTGTCAAAATTGAATTTTTGCTTTAAAATTGTATTTTTTCTTTAAAATTGTATTTTTCGTTTAAAATTGTTTTCTTAGCTTAAAATTTTAGTTTAATATTGGTGAACATTGAATTTTTGCTTTTAGATTGTATTTTTGCTTTAAGATTGTATTTTTGGTTCAAAATTGTATTTATTTTTCGTTGAAATATTTGTCAAAATTGAATTTTTGATTCAAAATTGTATTTTTGGTTTAAAATTGTATTTTTGGCTAAAAGTTGTATTTTTGGTTGAAATATTTGTCGAAATCGTATCTATATTTACTACAAAAATACAATTTTGACCAATATTTAAAATGTGCGCTGTCACATTACAATAGGATATATCTTTTCGTAATGAAGAGAAACTTAACCACCCTAATGCCACCACACTACTAAAACTGAATGTCCAATCTAACATATTTCGGACGAGACAAGAATAATTATTCTGGTTGTAATTTTAATCTAATTTAGTTGATCTTTTTGTGAGAAGGAGAGGGAGTTATGCTCTCACTCTTACCGGCCTATGCAACCGGGCCACCTGCATCGTTGTAAACTTGGATCAAGTTGCAATTACAACCGGTCGTCGCCGTGGATCCATCAAATGGAGCCATTAGCTCTATCCACATCGGATAAGGATAACATTAATGACATTATCGGTAGATTAGAAAATTTTCATGAGAAATTGAATTAAAAGTAATGCAGCTTTTTTGTCGTTTTTGTTTTGTGTTTGTTTAGCAGCTTTGTATGAAGAGTTACAAACGAAGTACCAATATTACATTCACATAAGTATATCTATACATATATATGCGTTCTTTGTGTATGTGTGAGTGTATTACACAGATAAACAGACAGTGTGTGTGTGTGTGTGTGTGTGTGTGTGTGTGTGTGACTATTACACTGTAAAAATGGCTCATCATAGTGAGATGTTTATTAGAGCAATACACTTAAAATTCTCAAAGAGAATGAAGGCAATTTCCAATTCAATTTGAGACTGCATAATTTTGTGAGGCCTAAAGTTGTTACCACAAAAATTTGGGTTAGCAGAGGCAACTTGCGACACCATTGTTGTCATGAAGATATTGTAAGCGTTCACCCTCTTTCATCATCCCAATTTGCACGAAGAACCTGATCGATGTCCTCTTCTTTTCGTTTTGGTTGACAGCTATGTAATGAATGGCTTCTTTCTGCAGAGAGGAATTCACTGACATATTTATGTTTTCATGTCCTAGGCCATTCAGTCAAAATTCTATTTAATTGCTATCAAATAAGAAAAAAACATATGGGTTATTATGAGGAAGGTTTAACCTCGACTGCCATTTCCCCAACAACTGCCCCTAATGCCTGAGACGATATAATGAAACAAAAAATATAATTTCAAATTAACGCACTTCTGAATGCAGAATCTAATTTCATGTTTCATCAAAGTCAATGATGTTGAAAAATATGGAAAATAATGTTTTGTAGCTGAAAACCTGTTCTATTCGACGTGTTATTGTGTTCACAGTATCTAGCAAGATCAAAGTTTTAGTCTATCTTATTGTTTTATTTTATTTTGACTTGATGGTCCGCTGGGACGACAAAATCCACGAGAAGACAACATCTTTTCTTTTTCCTTAATTAACATTGCATCTGGTCTTCTAGTCTTGATTTGGTGATCCGTTCGTATCTCGAAGAAATTTGTGTCTTTTTAGGACATATTATGGTCAGTGTATACGCCATACGTCAAAATGGCCAAATTTTTATCTTTTGCATATTTCCTTGCGCATTGCATTTCCCACTCATTGACGTCTACTCTTTGTACACTTTTGCCCAGTCAGCTGGGGCTGTAGAATATACTGACTGCACCTCTGCAGAGGGGTAAGACCCCACCCTTAACAAGTGTCCTGTATATGACACTAAACAATCTGATGGTGAGGTTCCAGCAGCGCTGGATCTGTGGGGAATGTGGAGTACTCCTTCATTGCAATCGCTCCCAGGTCCACTCTGGCCCGGAGTGGTAGTACCTGATAGGGCCCTATCTATGGGTTAAATAGAACTAACAGCATACTTATACTAAACTGAATTGTTTGAGTAAACTGAACAGCTTGAAATAGAAATGATTTTGACAAACCGTACTTACACTTAAACTGCGTGCTTATGCTTAACTGAAGTATTTGAAATGGAACTGTTTTTCGACATTAAAACTGTATTTACACTTAACTGAATTGTTACATATAACTGCTTGATTAATTTGAAATAGAAATGTTTTTGACAATTAAACTGTGTACTTATGCTAAACTGAATTGTTTTAAATAGAACAAATTATTTACATAAAAATGGATTTGGCGTTAAATAACCTACAAAGGTTGATATGCCATAAAACCCAACAGACTAAACAAACTAATCTTTGTACATTTTGTGCTAGTTTGTTGTATCCACTTATGAGATAAACTGTTTCATTGCTGACAACACAAAACTTATACTTATTCTTCTGCATATTATTAATTTTTCCTAGTTGGCATCATTAGTTCTTACGGCATTATTTTCTGCAGCTATTAAAATAGATACAGTTTCTCTTATTCTCTATTCTTTTTTCAATTCTTCTTCACACTTCCGGTTCTCTCATTCCTTTTTCAATTCTTCCTCACACTTCCGGTTGTCTCATTCTCTTTAAATTCTTCCTCACACTTCTGGTTCCCTTGTTCTCTTTTCAATTCTTCTTCACACTTCCGATTCCCTTATTCTCTTTTTAATTCTTCCTCACGCTTCCAGTTGCCTTATTCTCTTTTCCAGGTTCTTCGGCTTAGGCTCCAATTATGATTGGTGTCACTCTCATTTCATGTTCCATCAATTTTCTGCTCTCAAGCAAGGTCCAGGTATCTATTAAGATTTTTTGTTTCCCTTTACTTTTACTCAGGGATCTGCTGAAACAATAAAGTCTAGAAATTGATATATTCTTTTCTTTTTACCAATAAAACTAGATCTGCTTTTCTTGATGGGATTGGGTGTTCCATTTCCATCACAAAATCCTGGGGAATTTTATATATCTCGTTTTCCAGGAGAAATTCTGGTCTGTGCCAATATCATTTGTCTCTATGGTCAAAGTTTAGACACTTGAATAATTCCCTGTGGATCACCTTCCCCCCATCGTTGTGTCAGCTCTTGTATTCTTTCTGTTCAAGTTTACTGCATTCGCTCATTATTTCATGGTTAATTGTTTTATCTATTTCTCTCCTCAGAGTCAGCAATTACGATTTTCCTGGGTCTTATTTATTCTAAATTTTACATAACTGATTCTTATGGCGTTATTTAAAGTGACTATTAATAGCAATTCCGTTTCTTTTCTTTTTTTAGGTGTCCTCTTCGTAACCATTTTATGTTATCGGGTGCGTAATCTCCTTAGTTTGTCTTTTGATGTATCCATATAATTGTTTTTCTTCCCATTTCTATTTTCTCAATTTGATGTTTTCAATCATTTTGTCTTCGTAACCATTTTTCTTGGTACTATCGCCTGCTACGAATACAAGTTTACAAACTAGTAGGCCTTCACTGAAATCAGAGTGACAGCAAATCTTCTCAGTTCTCCAAAACTCTTCTCAGTATTTAAACTGATCTTAATAATGTTTCATGCTCTATGGTCTCGGTCATTTTCTGTATATCCAGTCCCTCAGGTCTCTTTTTCATATTGTAACGGTGCCATTAAAATATTTATCCCAGGACGGGAGTTTATTTTTCGCACGTGTGAAGTCGGGGCAGTCTGGCACTTGATCCCTCGCAAAATAAGTCCTAGTTAAGACATTTCGGGGACATTGGAACTGGTAGATAATGTGGGGGTTAATTTGGGCTAGACTGACCACCGCTAGCAAGGGGTTTCTATTTTTCACGTTACACACACCCACCAGACTACTTCGTCTTCCTACCCCTAGGATAATGGAAGATATGGGCCTCTAGGTTTAGATATAACAATATTATTCATCGTAGTCGACAATTCCAATTTCCCGAGTAATATTTTTAAAGGCGAATAGGACATTTAGCGAGAGTAAATTGAGACGATTTGAAGCTGAAAAGGATCATGCAAGAGAAGGCAAATTCGATAGGCAGACAACACAATGAATAAATTTCGACACGAGGGGATATCTAAAATATAACAAGGTTTCAATACGTGCGGACAAGCAAATAATTAAAGCGCTGGCTATATTACCAGCGGACAAGACTTAAATACAAATGTCTTTCTTTCTTCCCTTTTCTTTTCTTTCGTCTTTCTTTAAATTGAGAAAGAGAGCATACAATTGCAATACTTAGGAAGAGTGGAGGGAGAAAACGGTTTTAAGGTTTACTTAGCTTTTTCGACGGGTTTCTTCGCAGAGTATTTTCTTTAACGGGCAAGCGGGATTCTGTACAGCTTGGCTTGAAAGCACTTTATCTTCTTGTCTAAAATTATTTCCACTTTCCCCGGAGTTTCGGCGACAATTTCAATACATCTGGTCACTCCAACTGCTGTCCTGAAACCCGGCTCTGCTTCTTCGCCCGGAGTTGTGGCATCAGATCACCCGTTCTCTCACGGCGACCTCTGTCATGAAAACTGCATTCTTCATTCCTATTTCCGCTGACGAAGAGGGTGCTTCCGGCTTTAGGGGTCTGGCCAATCATTTAGCCTCTTTCTTCTTCCTTCACCCTCTCAGGCGATTCGTTCGGACTACTATCTCTAACCACCCAGGTGAGGTTATGGAGTACAGATAGCTTGACCTACATCCTAATTTCCTCTTTTAACGGTCAGGCCGAGGAGTTGACCTTCATTCCCTATTCCTCCTTTTAACGGTCAATCTTTGGGGTCGGTTAATTCAAACATGGAGGGGTTGGGGAAATTTCTCATTTCTCTCCTCTCAGTAGGAGACCACGTGACAATATACTTTATAATTTTTCCAAAGCTCCAACCGAGATAGCTATTACTGTTATCATTATGTACCACGTTGATTTTTTTTTAGTTCTCTGGCAAGGTGCAGGTATTTTTCTCGTTTTTGAGCTTCCTTTTATTTTAATTCTATGGCCTGCTGAAGCAGACGAGTCGACTAGTCGTCAATATATCTATTATTATTCACTCATTAGAGCTTTTCACATCAGCGTTAGCCGATAGTTTTTCATTGGATTCTGCGTGACAGTAAGTCTCCTCAAGTCTCCAGGACTCATCTCAGTATTCTGGCCGTTCTCAATAATTCTGTCGTTTGGATGGTCTCCACCCGTCCACGAACTTCCAAGTCCTCCAGTCCCTTTAGTAATCCTTTAGTTACTCTTCCAAACGTACCAATTACAATTGGTATAAATGTCACCTTCATGTTCTATAGTTTTTTTCAATTCCCTAGGAAGGTCGAGATACTTATCCTTCTTTTTACATTCTTTCAGTTTTATTCTGTGGTCAGCCGGGATAGCAAAGTCGACTATTTTGCAAGTTCTCTTTTTTTGTTGATTATTATTAAGTCTGGTCTTCTGGCCGAGATTATTATTATTATTATTATTATTATTATTATTATTATTATTATTATTATTATTGCTGCTGCTGCTGCTGCTGTGATGGTGGTTTTTGAATCAATCTATTTTTTGTCGTCTGCTTAATGTTTTCGATAAAGCCTTACGTTTGTGATACGCACAAGATTGAAATCCATTTATGCAAGAGACGTCGGGATAAAAGGTAAACACACTGAAAAAATACGGGGAAAAATCGGTAACATTAGCATCAACAATAACAACAATTATAAAATAAACAAAAAAGATTGAGTAGTAACGTTCACGGAAAAAAAAATCAACCGTTAGTGAATAATATACAATAGGGAACATTAAACAGACAATCACGAAATATTGAAAATTATTGAAAAAAAGATGAAAAAAAAGAAAGATATAAAATAAAACGCGAGGAAAAGAGTTGCAAACCAAAAAATAATCAAATCTTCGCATTTCAAAAAGACTATTTTTCCTGATAAATTTGATGAAAGTATTTTTGATCTATCCAATTCCAGAATGTTTGAGAGAGATTGAGAGAAAGTAGTTATTGACTGAAGAAAGAAAAAAATGAATAAGAGAAATCGTCAGTTTGAAGAAAGAAAGACTAGCAGGGAGAGAAGAAAGAAAGAAAGAAAGAAAGAAAGAAAGAAAGAAAGAAAATACCAGAACGGCTAAAAAAAGGCTGAGCATCCAGATAAGAAAACAAAAAAAAAAATGAACTGAACACTCTTTCAATACAGTATGTGAGATCAAAAAAAAATCTCAAATTCGAGCCTGGCAATTCAATCAGAAAATATTACATTTATATATATTATTGTTCATCTCTGGGCTGATAAGACCATAAAAAGCAAGTAATCCCAAGGGACCTGTCAGATGCCAGGAAGAGATACTGACGCATATATGTATTTACAGTAAGAATAATTTATAGATATACATACCATTGAAGGCAGGTGTTTACTTACACCTTAGCTTAATACATTTAAACTCCGTTTCCATATTCCCGATATTTAATCCAAGTCAAATTAGGTAGTAAAGAAAAATATTTTATTCTAACAATGTGACATGATAGAATAACAGTTGAGGTAATGATTTATTTCAGTTTTTTTTTTCTTTCATTACATTCCCTTTATCAAATGAAAATCACCTTAAAAGGAGGGAATGCTCGTAGCGTAGTAGCTAATGTGCTGGACTGCAACATCGTAGTAATCGAGTTCGAATTCTTGTTGCATTATTACATTCACTTTTGAACTAATTCCCTTGGGAAAGGTACGAACACTTTATTCCCTCTCCCATCTATACGTTAAATAGTACGATTTCTGTTCTACAAGGATGATGTTGATATTATATTGGGTGGTTCAAAATGATCTGACACTTTTGTTGGTTTAACAAAAGCGAATTAGAATAAATAATGAAAAAATGTTTATATTTTCCAAATTTATATAAGATGCGATTTTGTTTTATTTCATTTCAGGTTACCCATATGGATTATACAGGCCAGCATCGCGCTTTCATTATGGAAACATTTATCAAGAACGAGTCCATAAGTACAACGCAAACAGCATTCCATGTATACTTTGGGCTTGGTCGATATGATCCGTACCTACTCAAAACATGATTTTATTATGGGTTACTAACTTCAGAGCACCTGGTTCAGCATTGAAAAAAAATTGTTGTCATTCCACGTGAAATGATTGGTCGAGTTATGGACAACTTTCACGAACGCCTTCGTCAGTGTGTGGACAATAACGGAAAACATTTGATGTGATTTTTAAAATGAAATAAAACAAAATGGCATAATAAGCACATTTGGAAAATAAAACCTCTTTTTTCATTATTCATTCTAATTTGCTTTTATTAAAACTCCGAATGTCTCAGATCATTTGACCCACCCTGTATAACCCATGAATGTTGAAATGCTCTTAAACAAAGAAATCAAACAAAATCACTTTAAAAGGCCTAGAATATTCCACAAAATTAAGTCAGTATTGTGGAAACTTTTTTAGGCTAATTGAAGGTGTACCATGAATATGTTTTAAGATCTATCTTCAAACCAAATCATTTTAAAAGGCTTAGAATATTCCACAAAATTATGACAATATTGTGGAATCCTCTCATCGCTCAATTGGAGGTGTACTATAAATGTATTTTGAAACCGGCTCATTGGCCTAGTGGGTAAAGTGTTCGCCAATGGTCCGGAATACCTGGGTTCAATCCTAGGTCGCATCATACCAAAGACTTTTAAAATGGTACTTGATACCTCCTTGCTTAACACTCAGCAATGTAAGTTACGTATCAAGGGTAAAGTGGAGCAATCCAGGGAAAGGAGTAGCGCCCCCCCCTACACCTCGGTGTAGTAGCTATTGAAAAGGGAGCCTTCAAGTCGTCCTCGGCTACGGTCGCCAACTTTACTTACTTCGCTATAAATGTATTTTAAGGTGAACCTTCAAACTCAACAACTATTCGCTTGTGGATCGTTACAAGACTGGCAATTACCAAATACAAGGGTGAGTCAAAAGCAATATTTTGCTAATATGAAACGCAATTTAGCAGCTTTGGGTGCTTTTGTCGAGGTGACGAACCATACGGGACTGTGAGCTACAAAGCTCACACGGTACTCTCCGAGTGCTACTGACTGTATTTGCCTCTATTGCTTGGTGTGTGTCATCAGAATTTACAGTTTTAGACCCATCTGACTTTTCCTGATCGTTAAGGTTCGTATAACTCGAAGGAAAAATCTTCAGCCATCTGGTTACTGTATAGTGATCAACTGCAACTTCACATTTTGCAAAAAAAATGTTTTTGGTTGCTTCCGCGGTTTTATAACACAGTTTTAACTCGTAAAGCTATGTTGTGCATTCATCTGTGCAGCTTTTAAATCCTACAAGAAGTAAAGCAATATATGATGTGTCAGCGTAACAACAACCATAATACTACCAACCGCAGCTTTAACAACTTCAGTGACGTGATACACGCACAGCAAAGCAGTATGTTCCAAAATAGTGCAAAACATTAGACCTTTACGCTTCTATCTGAAAGTACCACGTTTGTCAGTACAAATGATTGTGTGTAATTGTAAACACCGTAGAATGACGCAACAATCATTCTTCGGGAAGAAAAAACATTTTTCACCGAAAGATGAACGTACTTTTAGCGGAGTAAATGCAACATCAATGTTAGGCCAACAGCAAAGTTCTTTGTGAACATGCTGGATGAAATAGCTACAAACATATCTATACCTACATTAAAATCAGGAGTGTTATATCAACATAAACAGGAAGGCTATTCAGTAAATAAGAAACCACTGTTTAAAAATCCCCATAAAAATCCCAACTACAGTTTTTAACTGTACGAGGCCAAAGATCATAGATTTTGACGAAATATCCACTCATTTGATAAAACAAATACTTAGATAATTGGTCACTAGGACCATCATTATGTCTGGAGGAAAAAGATTTTTTCGAATATCAACCTTCGTGGATTATTTAATGCCATCCTTGTAGAGTAGTATTATGGGGTTTTACGGTAAGAAATTATCTAATAATGATAATACAGTATTAGCTTTTAGCGTTGGTTTATTAGGCGATAAGTATATAAGAATTTTCGGTAATGTCTTTACATGTGGGGTTGGAAACTATTCTTATAAAATAGAAGAGTTCGTAGTTTACTATTCTAAGGGAGCTTACTTCAAATTACACCCCATCCCTCTTTCAGGTGATGAGTTCATAATTAGAGTTTATTAGGTGGTCGAATTCTCCGATCACTCTTGGTGTACACTTTCGAGTTGACAGGTGGGATATCACTGTGTGCAGTGAATTGGGTTTCCAATTGGCCAACTTATTCGGTGACTTGTTCTGCTGAATTGTATAGGCTGTACTCAGGAATTCCTCTGGGTACGGTTGGTAAAGTAGACAATTCTGCTAGAGTACCTACTTGAGGAAACTTGGTTTTCTCATTTCTATTGCGAAGATGGCTCCTGTTTCGATGAAGTAGTCCTGAATCAGTCTTGACAAGTACTGACTTTGGTAATAGAATTTTCACCTTGGTGATAGAGTTTTGGCTGGACTGGGTTTAGATGTCTTCAATCGAACTAACTGTCTTTCCATAAAAGATGCACGTTCTCTAGATCGAAGATACTTGTCGAAATTAGCTTTTCCTTTCATTTGAGACGGTGTGTTGCTCAATGTTTTGTTGGCAGAATATATATTTTATGGGAAATTGTTAGAATGCTAGTCCTGAGTTTCCTATCCATTAACAAATCTGCATGACTCTTGCCATGTTGGAATGGAGTTCTATGATAATGCAATATATGGATCACTTGCTTTTTTGAAAAGGTTCTTGACTGTCTGAAGCAAACATTCAGATTTTCCGTTTCCTTGTGGATATTGTGGGCTACTTGTGTAGTGTACAAAGCCAAAAACATTAAAGAAATCCAATAACTTCATGGATATGAACTGAGGACCGTTATCGCTTATGACAATTTCAGGAATAACATTTGGAGCGAATATTGATTTGCAATTGTTAACAACACTGCTTGAAATTATCGTCTGTAGCTGAGATATCTCTATCCATCTGGAATAGTAATCAATAACTAATAGGTATTGGTGTCCTCTCAGTTCGAATAAGTCTGTTCTTACCCTCTACCATGGGTAGTCAGGTAACTTAGTAGGTCGTAATCGTTCTGGTAGATATTTCCTTTTTTTTCTCAAAGACACTGCACCCTCCAATCTTTGCAATTTTTTTTAAAGGCCTGGCTATCAAACGTTGTCCTGCACTAGTGCTCGGCATTTGACCATAGCTTGGTACCCTTCATGTAGACGATCCAAGATTTCTTTTTGGCGGTCTGCAGGGATGATGAATCGGCTCTGATACAGTGAGAGTCCCCGATAAACTGTGAGATATTCACTTACAAACCGATTGGGTCTCAGTTCAGCATTTTGTGTAGCTGCTTCAGGTCAGTGTTTTATCTTGTAAAAGTTAATGACCTGACTGTAAATTTTGTTAGTGCGTTGTTTATGCCTGATTTCTTCCAGCCATTTGACACTCACTGAGATGTTCCCTATGATGGAACGGATGAACATGTCTGTCTCTATCTCCTCCTGGTTTCGTTGACACACAGCTAGGAACCCTGGATAGGGTGTCTGTTGTAATGAGATTTTTCCCTGTGGTGTATATAATCTCATCGGTGAATTTCATTTGGGGCATGTGGGAACGCTGGATTCTGGGTGTCAATCCATCGAGACGTTTAGTCTTTGGCAGTGGTAGTAGAAGCTTGTGATTTGTTTCAATGAAGAACTTTAGTGGTCCTATCAAGAAATCGGCAAATTTTTACAGTATCACGTGACTGCAAATGCTTCCTTCTCAATCTGTGCATATCTCTGCTCTGTTTCAGAGAGATCTCGATGCATAGAATACAGGTCTCTAGTTGCTTGTGAAACATAAAAATTTTCCCTTCCCTCAAGTGATCAAAACCTTGATGAACTTTACGGAACCACTGTATTCACTAAACTTGATTGCAACAGTAGTTTCAATCAAATAGTTTTGCCCAATGACTCACAAGAACTTACGATAGGTCGTAAAGAAGATTAAGGACAGTCAAATCAATATATTGGAATGGCTATCATAAAGACCAGCCCTCAATTCAACAGCCCAGTCGGCTGGAGCTGTAAAATACACTGACTACATCTCCGCAGATGGGTTGGACTCCGCGCTCAAAGAGTGTCCTGGATATATGACACTAAACCCTCAATGATGAGGCTCCAATCTTTAATTACCATTACTTCCTGGTCCAGAGGGGTAACACTTGGTAGGGTCCTATCTATGGATCAAATAGAACTGTTTGACAATTTATCTGTATAGAAACAAATGACTGACGTTTAATTGAATTGTTAATGCTCCATAACAATTCTTCGAACCATTTAACTACGGCCAAATGAATTAGTAATGCTGAATAGAATTATCAGTGTTGAATTGTCGTAATTGAAACCCTTTATTTGTGCGCAAAAATTGAATAATTAATATTACATAGCAATAATTGGAACCCTTTGACTGTGTGAAAAGGAATGAATAATGTCGAATAGAATTATTAGTGTTAAATAGCAGTACTTAAAACTCTTTAACTGTGTATGTAAATTGAATAATTAATATTACATAGCAATAATTGGAACCATTTACCTGTGTACAAATAAAACAATTAGCTTGGAATACTTAAAACTGTTTATTGGTATTGCACAGCAATTCTAGAAACCATTTGACTGAGTGCAAATTAATGAATAATGATGAATAGAATTATTAGTGTTAAATAGCAATGCTTGTAACTACTTCACTGTTTGCAAATAAATGATAGATATTAAATAGACTTATTAGCGAAAGATCCACATTACCTCAACGAAACTGTACAAATTATCAGTTAGTCACAGACAGTAGTTAGGTGCTGAAGAATTACATCAAATTGTTGAGGGAAATCCAATATATGTCGGATTTTTCTCAAAAAAAAAATAACACAAGTACAAGCCAGGTAATCTACCTTGACCGGAAACTTTTAGCAACTCATTTACCAGTGCTATACTTTCGTCATCTCAGGGAATGGCTCCAAGTGTTGCTTTTAACGGAACATAAGCAATTATGTGGTGCATTTCACAGTCTGAATCTCGCTAAATCAGATAGACTATAGCAGCAATTAGCTTTCCTTACAGAATTCATTTCAGATGCTGAATATGTAAAGGGCAATCAGATCATAGCTGTTGATTGTCTCTTTTGACCAACTCTTGCTATACAAATAGATGCTTTTGATTTACCCACACTTGCTGAAGCCTAGACATCGGACACTGAAATTCAATCCTTTCAGGACTTAAAAAGATTCATCCTGACTGGGGATAACCAGTTTGTATAGTGTAATACATCTCCATCCAACACCAGACCTTTTGTTGCGCGAATCCATTTTAAATAGCATTCATTCCATATCGCATTCTGGCATTAAATCATCCCTTAAAATGATTAAAGCTAAATATTACTGGCCAAACATTGATAAAACCATTAAAGAATTTTGCGCATCATGTACATCCTGCCAACAAGCAAAAGTATTCAAGCACACAAAATCACCAATACGAATATTAAAAATACTATAAACAAGATTTCACACAGTACCCATTAATATAGTAAGACCACTCCTATCCGCAAAAAAATCCCAAATAACTCTTACCTCATCCCGTACGGATAAGTCCTCACGTACATTGATAACACAAGCCGTTGAATAGAAGTGCAACCCATAAGTGAAATCTCTGCATGTAGTGTAGCTGAGGCCTTTGTAAGCGCATGCATCAATCGATGGTTAGTCTGACTTAAGTCTATTTTTTAATTTACGCCATCCGTTTTTTTTTTTTCTTACTGATAGGACATTTTTAGAAAAAGATTTTTTTATCTGTTTTAGTTAAAACAACAATAGAACCGTTACAGTAGTTTCCCTCTAAGATGGGGTGTTCTTCTGCATGTTATAACGGAACGTGGGAAACAATTTAAAAGCGATTGTTTAATGAATTACCAAAAATAAACAGAACAACCTATCACCCTCAATGCAATGGATTGGTTGAGAGATTTCACAAGACCATTAAACTGCATGCATAGCACGAAAAGAGACCTGGTTGTCAGCCCTTGTCATAGTATTTCTGGGAATTCGTAGCATGCCCAACAGCTTTGATTTTTCTCCTCTTTATTCTGTCACAAACACATATTCTTTACTGCTACAGTTATTAATAGACAATACGAACGAGAAGATTGAAACTCAAAGTTTCAGAAAAGAACAACATGAAGCTATGACACATTTTGACTTCAGAGACTTCTCCAGACGACTTGATAAATCCGAAAAATCCAAAAATATCCTGACAATATTGTGATAAAGTTTGAATTTGTGAAAATCGTGTTCAAATGCCATCAGAAGCAAATTATTCATGTCTTTCAGCGAACACCTAAGACGAGCAAACATATTAATACTCAAGTTACTGGGGCACCTCGGGTAATATAAAGGTTTGCAAGCTTGACTGGCAAACCTGGAAGAGTGAGTTCGAGGTTCATCGAGTGCCCCGATTCATATGGCCTTGTGCCACATCTAAGCTTAGTAAATTACTAATACTGAAGTCACTATGAACAGGTTAAAACCGTATATAGAATACAAAAACAAAACGTAGAAAATCCTGGAGATGAAACGGTTGATAAGAATAAAACGCATGGTTGTTTAATGAAAGAAATAAATGCTAAAGTTTGACACAAAGATTCTCCCATAATAACCACAAAATTATCTTCAGGTCGAATAGATTCCAAGAAAAGACATAACGATTACTTTTATTATTAGTACACTCCGTTCCTAAAAGGGAACTACTCCAACAGTATTGTTGTTTTAATCAAAAACAGATACAAAAATCTTTTTCTAAAAATGTCCTATCAGTAAGAGAAAAAAAAACAACAATAGATAGCATAAATTCTAAAAATAGAGACAAATCAGACTTACCGATGCCAGACCATGATTCAAAAAATTCCACTGTTAAACGGACACACCATCTGACTCCTTAGGGATAGGAATCAATCAATAGAATATAAGAAAACAAAATTTAACTTGTACAACTCAGAATTCTAATGATATATATATATATATATATATATATATATATATATATATATATATAACGAAACAGTCTGTCTGTGGGTGACTATATATATATATATATATATATATATATATATATATATATATATATATATATATATATATATATATAAGATAGCCTGAAAGGAGACAGAAGAAAGAGAGAGAAGAGAAAAGACAGCAAAAAAAAAAAGAAAAAAAAAAGAATCCATCCAACTAATAGACCCCAAGGTATTCAGGAGCATCAGAAACCAACTCTTGAAAAAAGACGATATTTGAGTGAGTAATTCCCCTTCTTCACCTCTAAATACCAATACATTAGAAGAACTCTCATGGAAAGTTTGTTTACGACACCAAAAATAACTCTAAATTAAGAACTCTCTCTTCCATAACACACATTATTAGAAATAAAAGTCGCGGTCATTATTTATCCTTTCTGTGTTCCGATTATTTCTTGTTTGTCGAAATTCTTTTATCCATTTCATCCCCGAAGCCAAATTTACAGCAACCCTCCTCATACAAGCAATATGCTTTTTAGGGTTCGGTTAAATCAGCTACCACTGTAATTTCGTCCAAAAAATGTATTTTTTCCAGCGGTGTTTGATCCGGTCTGTTCAAAAATAAATTATTTCTTTATGAAATTTTTCATTTTCGACAAAAAAAAAGTTATTACATGGAACGGAATCTTTAAAGAGAGGGTTTTATTAAGAAATTATATATAATGTTCAATTGAAACGTTTCTTTGTATCTCTTTCTATCACGGCAGATGATTGAGTTACAATATATATTTAATGCTAAACTTAACCGAATATTAACTGTAACTTATTTATTTTGAAATTATGAGAAAAGTAAGTATGATTGCAGTAAATGGTAGATGCAACTGAACGATTTATTTCTTCTTCTTCTTCTTCTTCTTCTTCTTCTTCTTAAAGTCCTTTTTTCTCGGCTTTAGTAAATAACATTCTGCACTATTCATAACGCGCAGTGAGCGAAAAAAAATGATTAAAAATGATAATAAAAAAGAAACTGCCTTAAGATATCAAAAACAATAATAAATAGGAATAAAAAAAATCCCATACGCATACATACTTTAAAGGGGGGAAATGTCATAGTCCACCACATAAAAGAGACGAATGTCTCTGTATCGGCCAGTCACGTCTTGTCTCAGCCGACGGCCACGCCAAGAAGCCTCTCTGTAAAACAGTCAACACAGAGCAACTCAATCGAAGCGTGTATGCTGATATCGATTAGTCTCTCCTGGTCTGACAGCTTCTTTTCTTGTAATGGCGTCGAAGGGGCGATCTTCGCATCCTCTTCTAAATTATGGTAATTACTTGTTATTGGCTACAGCCAGGTCAGGGTCCTGGGAAAGGACGCTGGGGTTACGCGAGGCGACAAAGCGGCGACGAAGGTCAGGAAGAAACGGGCTTGCCATGCAAGGGAAAAGCACAAGAAAAAAAAACTAGAGAGCCTAGTGGCTGAAACGCTGCCATATTGTCTCGTCGTCAATGTTGGTGGGATTGTCATCACTATCATTAATTACATTTATAGTTTTAATTGTACTATTCATGCATTTATTATCATTTTATTTAATGAATTTTCCCACGAACAGTAACTATCACTGGGGAACAAGTGACAACAAGTCTATTCACTACTCCAACACTCTCTTCAGTAGTTTAACTGATTTGATCAATGCTATCATTTCTATATTTTCAATTCTTCCTCAGAATTTTAATTCTTCTAATCTTTTTAATTAGATTTCTTAAAAACGGTGTTCCTGAAATAAACCGATGTTATATAAGGCTCTCTCCCAAGGGTCTGATCTTTTAGCTATCTTTGTTGTTTGTTGGAACGAGAAAATACAGCATTTCAGTGATTTTGTTTGTTTCTGACGAATAGGACGATTGTTAATATTCACGCTTTGTTGTTACACAAATAGAAGGTTGTAACGCAACGGTGTTCAAGTGGATGTTTGTACTGCTACTACACCACTGATATTTGCACCACCACGTGTCTAATGTGTCTATGCGTGTAGCACTGCGCCTTAAATGTCAGTTGGGCCTCGTTATAACCTCCACTGTGAGAAGAAGAAGAAGAAGAAGAAGAAGAAGAAGAAGAAGAAGAAGAAGAAGAAGAAGAAGAAGAAGAAGAAGAAGAAGTGGCGAACACACGAAAACCCCAACTTGGTTCGTTAATTCAAAGTTTATTCGCTCCTACACCTCTTAGTAGTTGTCGAGAAAAGAGAAACAGCGTGTGAAAAATGAGTCGACCGCTTCAGCAAGACAAAAAGAAATAGAATGTCATGAGAAGAGAGAGATCAGATACAGTCTTTGAATAGTCTTTCTTGTTTTCACTTACACTTGCTTGCTCGCTGGTTTCGTATTCACAGCTTCGCAGCGAGTGTGAGACTCCTTTTCGGAGCTCACCCAAAATGGGCGTCCCAATTTTCGGCCGTCTTCACATCGTCTTCACTGGTGTTCAGCTGTCGTCTTTACATCGTTGCGTCTGGTGTCCAACTGAAACTTTTCCTGTTTTCTATCCCTCGTTCCACCTAATGGCTTCTCCGTTTGACTTTCTTACCAGAAACTCGCCGCTGACTTGTTGCTCATACATTTCTATTTCTAATCCAAGCGTCCACTACTATCCTAGCCTAGATTCGGGGAAACCCCTCCGTTCACCTTCCCATTCATTTCTCCCTTATAGTCTCTCTCTCTCTCTCTCTCTCTCTCTCTCTGCTAGCTTCAGTTCTCTTTCTCATATATGTTCCTTCCTTTTCTCCTGTACTGTGGTCGAACACTAAATCTTGCTGGGAAACAATTTATTACTAAAACAATCAACCAGAATCTCTAATTTCATTGACAGCGGCGCTTAGAATACACTGACTAAATCCCCAGTGGAGAGATGAGAACGCCCACTCAAAAAAGGCTTGGATACGAAACTGCTTCGGATGATGAAGCACCAATTTCGAAGATCTGGGGATTGTGGGGTACTCCCTCATACCCATTACTCCCAGGTCTACTCTGATCTAAAGTGCTAGTAAAAATTTTAAAAAAATCAAAAAAATCTCCATAAACAGCTACACAAAGCATTATGAACGTACTATGAACGCACTTCCCTAACCTCAAGACATAAAAGAACCCTTGACGGGTTTACATGTAATTATTGTTATTGTTCTCTCAATTATTCATAGAATTTACATTAATCATCATGATATTTTATGGTAATCTGAGTATTTTGAAGTAACGTTTTTTCGAAAAAAGACATTTTATTTGAAGAAAAAACAAAAATTAAAAAAGGGTAAATTAATATCAAGACGTCGATTCGATGATCTACTTGAAATTCGAGATCAAATAAACCAACTTTCTTTTCATTTCAACTTGTTTTCTTGTCATGAGAGTTTTTCACATCATCTTTAGCTGATGGTCTTTAACAGGAGTTTGAATGACAGCAAGTCTTCTCAAGTCTCCAGGACTCTTCTCAGTATTCTGGCCGTTTTCAATAATGCTGTTGTTTGGATGGTCTCCACTCGGCTGCCAACTTCCAAGTCCTCCAGTCCCTTTAATAATCCTTTTGTTACTCTACCAAAAGCACCAATCCCAATTGGTATAATTGTCACCTTCATGTTCCATAGTTTTTTCAATTCTCTAGCAAGGTCGAGGTACTTATCTCTCTTTTCACATTCTTTCAGTTTTATTCTGTGGTCAGCCGAGACAGCTAACTTGACAATTTTGCAGATTTTCTTTCTTTTTTTTTTGTTGTTGATTATTATAAGGTCTGGTCTTCTGGCCGAGATGAGGTGATCCGTTTGTATGTCAAAGTCCCATGGGAGTTTGTGCGTGTCATTTTCTAGGACAGGTGCTAGGTTGTGCATATACCATTTGTTGGCAGGGTTAATTTAAATTTCTTGCACATTTCCCAGTGGATCACCTTGCTGACTCAGTCGTGTCTAGCCTTCTACTCATTCTGTGCCAATTTGCTGCATTGGCTTATTATGTGATTGATGGTTTCATCTCTGTCACCGCATAGCCTACATTTGCTGTTTTGTTGCGTATTATCTATCCTCGCCTTGATATGATTGGTTCCTATGGCGTTGTTTTGTGCAGCTATTAGGAGAGATTCTGTTTCTCTCTTAATGTTTCCTTTTCTTAGCCATGTCCAGGTTTTGTCATGTGAGATATTGTTTATTAGTCGTTTAAAACGCCCATAGAGTTGTTTTCCTTCCTATTTTTGTTTCCTAGTTATTGTCATTCTGTTATCTATCGTGTTGTCCGTATTGTTTCTGATGGCCATAATCAGTCCTCATTCGTGTTTTTTATGTAGTCTTCGAGTCGTTGTATCGATGTGTCAATGCTGTCTTCGATGCTGGCAAGTCCTCTTCCTCCCTCTTTTCTTGGTACATATAGTCTGTTAACGTCGTCTCTGAGATGTAATGCCTTGTGCATGATCATTAGTTTTCTAGTTCTTTGGTCAATTTGTCTAAGTTCATCTCTGGTCCACTTGAGAAAGGGTACCGAGTATCTAACGAGGGGTACAGCCCAAGTATTTATTCCTTTGATAAGGTTCCTGCTAGAAAGCTTTGTCTCGAGTAGTTTTCAAGTTCTCCTGAGATATTCTTTTTGGATTTTGTCTTTCATTTCCACTTGTTTGATGGTGTCAGCCTCCATGATACCTAAGTATTTGTAGGCCTCGTTTTCTACGAACGTTCTGATCTTGTCTTGATTTGGAAGTTCTATTCCGTCAGTTTTATGTCGTTTGCCACTTTTCATGACGAGCAGAGCGCATTTTTCAATGCCAAATTCCATCCCTATGTCTTGGCTGAATATTCTAGCTGAGTGTATTAGGGTTTCCAGTTCTTTTTCATTTTTTGCAAACAGTTTGATGTCATCCATGTACATTAGGTGGTTGATCTTTTCTTGCGATCTACTAAGTTTGTATCCGGCCGTGCATTTTCTGGGTATATGGTTTAGTAGCATCGTGGCAATTATAAATAGTAGGGGTGACAGGGCATCTCCTTGGAAAATAGCTATTTGGGTCTTTGTTTCAGCCAGGCTTTTTCCTCCTGCTGTTAATTCAATTCTCCAGTTTTTCATGTTTTTTTCGATGAAGTTTATGACTTCGTGTGATATTTTGTACGTTTTGAGACAGTTTATTATCCAGCTTTGCGGAACCATATCATGTGCCTTTTTGTAGTCTATCCAGGCCATAGCTAGATTTTTTCGTCTGTTCCTGCTTTCACTTAGGATGTGTTGATCTATGTAGAGTAACTCTGTTGTGCCTCTGGATCCTTTGCGGCATCCTTTCTGTTCGTCAGGGAACAATCCGCGGCTTGTTAGCGAGTAGTATATATCTTCCCTTATTTGTGCTGTTAATATTTTCCACATCATCGGTAAGCAAATTATGGGTGTATAATTATTTGGAGCAGTTCCTTTACTTGGGTCCTTTTGGATTAATGTGGTCTTTCCTTTGGTCATCTAGTCAGGTACTTGTGCATCTTGTAGGCATCTGTTCATTTCTAGTGCTAGTCTGTCGTAAATGGAGGTGAATTTCTTGAACCAGAATCCATGTATTCTATCATGCCCTGGCGTTTTCCAGTTGATATCTTTTTTAATGTTTTTTTTTTTTTTTTTGAGTAGTTTGAGGTGTATTTCCGCTTTGGGACCTTCCTCGAGTCCTTCTTGTTCTCTTGTCATATCGTTTATCTATTCAGACTTTTTATTCCTTGCGAGTTTTTCAGCCCAACGTTAGCTGATGGTCTTTCACAAGAGCCTGAGTATTATTTGTTCTCTTTTGAGAGTTTTTCGCATCAGCGTTAGCTGATGGTTTCTTACTGGAGTTTGAGTAATAAGTCTCCTCAAATTTCCTGGATTCTTTAAAGTATTCTGGCTGATCTCAATAATGCAGTAGTTTGGATGGTCTCCACCCGTCCTTTTTTTCCAAGTCCTCCAGTCCCTTTATTAATCCTTTGGTGACAACTAAGAGCACCAATTACAATTGGTATAATTATCACTTTCATGTTCCACAGCTTTTTCAATTCCCAAGCAAAGTCGAGGTACTTATCTCTCTTTTCACATTCTTTTACTTTCACTCTGTGATCAGCCAGGACACCAAAGTCCACAATTCTGCAAGTTCTTTTTTTTATTGATTATTATAAGATTTGGTCGTCTGGCTGAGGTTTGGTGATCCGTTTGAATCTCAAAATCCTGAGGAGTTTGTGCGTCTCATTCTCTAGGATTGGTTGTGCATATACCATTTGTTCGTATGGTCAAATTTCAATTTCTTTACAGTTCCCAGTGGGCCACTTTTCCAACCCAGTCGTGTCTAGTCGTATACTCTTTCTGAACTAATTTGCTGCATTCACTTATTCTGTCATTGATCCTTTCGTCTCCATCACCACATAACCTACATCTGCAGTTTTGTTGCGTCTTATCTATTCTCGCTTTAATATGGTTAGTCCTTATGGCGTTGTTTTTCACCGCTATTAGAAGGGATTCAGTTTCTCATTTAAAATTACTTTTTTAGTCTCGTCCACTTTTCCTCGTGTGAAACGTCGCTTTTTAGTCGTTTAAATCGTCCATAGAGTTTTTTGCTTCCCATTTTTGTTTTCTAGTTATTATCGTTTCGCTGGTCCTCGTGTCTTTAGTATTGTTTCTCGTGGCTATAATCAGCCTTCCTTCACGCTTTTCTATGTGGTCTTCGATTAGTCGTATCGATGCGTCAACGCTGTCTTCAATGCTGGCAAGTCCTCTTCCTCCTACTCTTCTTGACACATATTGTCTGTTAAAGTCATCTCTGGGATGCGATACCTTGTGCATGGTAATTAATTTTGTTCTCTGGTCCATTTGTTTAAGTTCTTCTCTGGTTCACTCGAAGAATGGTACGGAAATTACAACGGAAAATCAAAATTGAAGCACAGGCAAAACATCGAACTATGTTTTTCATAAAAAGCTTTAATAACTAAATAAGTTTTCATAAAAGTTAATAAATGTTGTCGAACGTTAATCTTTTATTAACACCCCTCTTCTTGATGGCTTCTTTGCGGGAATGGTAAAAATAAGTCGATTTTAAATCTTGATTTTCTGATTTCCGAAAAAATTAAAACTTTGGTTTCTAGCAAGGGAATTTTCAGATTAATTTAAGATAGCACGATTATTTTTTGATGGTGTAGTAAACGGCAGAATATAATGGTCAACCCAGTTAGAACCAAACTCACTAGTTAGTAATCAGGATCTGTGGGATCAGTTTGCAGATAAACCACAACGAGGCATCATTGAATTTTGTTTTACCTGATTGTTTAATTAACAGACAATGATACATTTAAAGTTCTTATCTTTATTGTTATAGTGACAACGTTTCAGCCGTTGTTACTCCAATCCAACCTTCTTCAGATGCTTGTCGTATTTTTTAACCTTTCTGTATTTTCGAACCAGAACCTTTAACTAATCGACGGAATATATATTTAGGTCAACTATCAGAGCTGACTGCATCAGCCGTAGAACATAAGATAGACGTAATTTGCATACAAGAGCACCGATACGCGCACACCGAAGATATCAAATATCACGAAACTGGC
Organism: Sepioteuthis lessoniana; assembly: GCA_963585895.1. NCBI lineage: Eukaryota > Metazoa > Mollusca > Cephalopoda > Myopsida > Loliginidae > Sepioteuthis > Sepioteuthis lessoniana. The sequence continues at coordinate 3,787,674 of OY757923.1, read as the reverse complement.
AATGGGTGGATGCTGATGACTGCATCGGCATGGAAAAACTCTGTCAATGCATCGTTAGGAGGGGTGGGAATGCTTATAGGACCAAGGGCGTTAAAAACACTAAATAGCATTGAGAGAATACAACCTAGGATGATGGCTGCAACGTTTAATGGCAACCCCAAAGCAACAATTATCTCCTGCAACAGCCCTACCAACGTTAGCGAAGAAAACGAAATAGTCACCTTCTACGAAGAACTATCCTCCCTAGTACGTAGCATTCTGAAACACAACCTGCTAATCATTGGTGGAGATATGAATGCACAAATCGGGAAAAACAGAAACAACAAATACAGCCTACACAACACGTCAAACAGGAATGGACAACATCTAATTGATTTCATGACAGAAAATAAATTAACATGCCTCAATACAAACTTTCAAAAAAGGGAGGGAAAATTATGGACCAACACATACGCGAATAATAGTAAAGCACAGATAGACTACGTCTTTATAAATAGGAAATGGAAAAATAGTGCGATAAATTGCGAGGCATACTTCTCTTTCGAGGGTGTGTCCTCCGATCATCGAATAGTTACGGCCAAAGTACGACTAAGCTTACGAAAAAACGCCACACGAAAAGCAACAAGCAAGCAATATGACTGGGCCCTACTTAACAACAGAGATATTAGAGACAAATATGCATTAGAATTAAGAAACAGATTCGAAGCACTACAAGAGAAGACAGAAAAAGGTACCCCAAATGACGAATATGAAAATTTTGTAGAAGCACACCTTGAGGCGGCATCAAAGTGTATTCCCCAAATGACGAATATGAAAATTTTGTAGAAGCACACCTTGAGGCGGCATCAAAGTGTATTCCAACAAAACCTAGAACTAAATATAGAGTCCCTTGGGAAACGCTAGCGGTTAGAGAAAAACGTGCACTCGTGAAAACTGCCTCCAAAAGCTATCGGAAGAACCCAACAAACACAAATGCCAGAAAACTAGAAAAGGCACAATATCAATTAGCAGGAATATATCTAAAAGAACAGGCAGAATACATACAAATTCAGATAGATAAGATTAGAGACTCGGTAGAAGATAGACAATCCAGGATAGCCTGGCAAACAATAAACGAAGTAAGTAGAAGGAAGAGCACAGCCAAAGCAAAATTGAAAGCTGCAAGCCAACAAGAAAGAGTAAAGCTGTGGGAACAGCATTTCAAAAATCTACTAGGAAACCCACCGAAAATAACGGATGAACCGATCACCAGAATTATCAGTAAGCAGTTAGACATTAAACTAGGTCCTTTCACCAAAAAAGAACTCGACTCAGTTCTTAGAAGAATTAAAAATAGGAAAGCTGCAGGGCTAGACGAGATCCTCCCAGAAGTGTGGAAGACTAGACAATTCGACGATATACTGCTCCGGCAATGCAACGCAGTCTATAGTCAAAATAGGATAGAAAGATGGACGAAGGGATGCATCCTTCCTTTCCCTAAAAAAGGCGACCTCGGACTAGCCAAGAACTACCGAGGGATAACACTTACATCCATAGCAGCCAAAATCTACAATGCCCTACTACGAAACCGCATAGAACCCAAAATAGACAACATTCTTAGGAAAAACCAAAATGGCTTCCGGAGAAATAGATCCACAACCTCACAAATACTGACCATCCGTAGAATCCTTGAAGGCGTTCGGGCAAAAAACCTTCAGGTGATTTTACTATTTGTCGACTTTACCAAGGCCTTCGATTCCATACACAGAGGGAAGATGGAGCAAATCCTACTAGCATACGGCCTACCAAAAGAAACCGTAGCAACGATAATGATTCTCTACAGAAACACAAAAGTGAAAGTACGTTCACCAGATGGAGACACGGAATACTTAGACATAGTTGCAGGAGTACTACAAGGAGACACGCTAGCCCCATACCTCTTTATCATCTGTCTAGACTACGTGCTTAAAACTTCGATCGTCAAAATCAGAGAAAATGGCTTCGAGCTGACTAAGAGAAGAAGCAAAAGATACCCCGCAAAAACAATCACTGACGCCGACTACGCTGATGACTTGGCGTTACTGGCGAATACGCCTAATCAAGCAGAGACACTACTACATAGTCTGGAACGAGCCGCAGCTGGCATTGGCCTCCATGTCAATGCACACAAAACTGAATATATGTGTTACAACCAAACAGGCAACATTGCCACACTAGACGGAGCCTCTCTGAAACTAGTAGACAAATTCACCTACCTAGGAAGTAGCGTCTCATCAACCGAAAAAGACATCGACACACGACTGACGAAGGCATGGACGGCTATCGATAGGCTCTCGATCATATGGAAATCAGACCTAACCGATAAAATGAAACGCAGTTTCTTCCAGGCAGCGGTTGTGTCGATACTGCTATATGGATGCACTACATGGACGCTAACTAAACGGCTGGAGAAGAAACTAGACGGAAACTACACAAGAATGTTGAGAGCAGTATTGAACAAGTCCTGGCGACAACACCCCACAAGACACCAACTATACGGACACTTGCCCCCCATCACGAAAACTATACAATTTAGACGAACCAGACACGCGGGACACTGCTGGAGAAGCAAGGACGAGCTCATAAGTGATGTACTCCTATGGACCCCCACATATGGCCGTGCAAAAGCAGGACGACCAGCTTGAACTTACATACAGCAACTGTGTGAGGACACAGGATGTAACCCTGAAGACCTGCCGGAGGCGATGAGTGATAGGAAGAAGTGGCGAGAGAGGGTCAGGGATATCCGTACTGACGGCACGACATGATGATGATGATTACACTGTCCATGCTAGATAAAATCTCGTATCTGTTATATATTTCGCTCACAAGTACGCACGGAATAATAGGCTGGTAGATATTTGTTCAATCCCTTTGTATGGAAAATAAATGCTATTAGAGTAGTGCTCCTTATCTTTGTTATGATATGCATCAAAACTCTCTGCAGACATCTGAAAACACGGATCGTGCACGGTTAGTATAAAATACACACACCCATGCACACACACACATGCACATAAATATATATATATATATATTATTTTGCCGTATATCATCATCATCATCATCATCGTCATGTCATGCCGCTAGCACGGATATCCCTGACCCTCTCTCGCCACTCCTCCCCATCGTTCATCGCTTCTGGTAAGTCTTCAGAGAGCTGCTGTATGTAGGTTCGAGCTAGTCGTCCAGCTTTTACTCGGCCATATGAGGGCGTCCATAGGAGTACATCACTTATGAGCTCGTCCCTGCTTCTCCAGCAATGTCCTGCATGTCTGATTCGTCTAACTCGGATAGTTTTCGTGATGGGAGGTAGATGGCCATACAGTTGGGGTTTGTGGGGTGTTGCCTTCAGGACTTGTTCAGAATTGCTCGCAGCATTCTTGTGTAGTTGCTGTCAAGCTTTTTCTCCATGCGTTTAGTTAGCGTCCATGTAGTGCATCCATATAGCAGTATCGACACGACCGCTGCTTGGAAGAAACTACGTTTCATTTTATCGGTCAGTTCTGATTTCCATATGACCGATAGCCTATAGATAGCTGTCCATGCCTTCGTTAGCCGCGTGTCGATGTCTTTTTCGGTTGATGAGACACTGCTTTCTAGGCAGGTGAACTTGTCTACAAGTTTCAGATAGCTACCACCTAGTGTGGAAATGTCGGCTGTTTGATTAAAGCAGATGTATTCCGTTTTGTGTGCATTGACATGGAGGCCCATTTATATATATATATACATATATAGCCAAATAATGTTTGATAGCCAATCAGCCTCATCTCCAACAAAGCTTTGTACAAGATATCCAGTACCCCTCCACTAGCAAGATTGGCACAACTATGATGGTCCATGTATGGTCATATGTTATGCATGACCGAAGCAACACTTGCACAAAATCTCATGAATTTGCTGTTATAGGGTCAAACAACAACCGAAAACGAAAGGGTTGCCACTGCATAAACTTGTTTGATCTGGCAAGCGGTTGAGGGAGTTAAGGAACTTTACAAGAATGGCTTCAAATGAAGAAGAACTTACCGTTGCCATAGGACTTTCCAAGCTTCTATATCGGCAGAATGTGGTAAAGCATTGTCCCCCTTATAATCAACATTGCCAGGGTACAAAAATAATGTCAAATGGTCCTTTTTGTAATTTCTAGAACGATAAGGTTTTAAATATTCGTAATGATAACACAAACAATTTCTGCAATAATTACATTGTTTGATCCAATTTCAACATTTATGAATTAAAATCAATTAACCACTAATCCTAATTTTCTAAAATGCTATGGTGTGAAAGTTTCGATATACTTTAAACTGTTTCCCTTATATCGTCAGAGTCCGATCGCAATATTAAAAAGGTACTTTTTTTCATTTCCTAGAATAATATGGTTTGAAATTTTCTGTCTCAAGAGATAAAAATAAAAAATAGATCAACCTTGAGTTTATTATACATTGATTCATTCGAAATAGTTTTTTCAACATTCAGAATATATCTATCAATCTGGCCTTCCGTTTAGCACCCCACGTCCAACATTTTCGCCCTGCATTCTTTCTTTCTTCACTTTTATTTAGTCAAAATAAACTTATATTCTTACTACCGATACTGTGGAGTGACAGATTAATATTAAGAAGAAGAATTGATAGTCAAAAGTTGTAAAATTCTCTCGGAAGGACATATGATGTGATAGGTAGAAGAAAATAAAAACATCCCCATAGACCAAATAAAAGATACCTTTCATCATTTACGAGAGGTAATAGAATGTAAAAGAAACCTATTAATTGTAGGAGGAAACAGCAGCTGATTGGACATAGAACCCGAAGTCCAAATGAGTTAATCTTTATTTTCGATATTAGTATTATCATTTCGGATTAACAGACAAAACTGAAAAATTATTCTTTTTATTTTTTTTTTTACTTATCTATTTTTAGCACCCGCAAATAACTATAAAAAAGTGATAAAACTTTTAATATTTTTTTAACTCTAAAATTTAAATGAAGTTGTGCGCATATCTGACAAAATATATAGAATAATGATGTCTAGATGTCTAGACTTTATCTATATAAGTGTTGTGGCCCAGGAAAGGGTCACTAATGAAAACACAAACACGGATATTAGATAACAGATGATATTACACAAGAAAGATAGAGTTACATAGAAAACGTAAGAAGTCTCGTACTGTTCGGATAATACCAATATTGATCTGCCTCTCTAGCAGCGAAATCTCTAGTACTAATAACGGTGAGAAGTGTCTATTATGGTAAGCTGGGTAAGGCTCCTACAACAATAAGTCAGTACCAATCTTTAAAACTATTAAGTTAGTCTCAATATTTTTTCAATTAGATATTTTTGAGCGAAACACAAGATTATGCTAGTGCAGCAAAACGCTGGATTATGCATGTGCAGCGCCAGATTACGAGCAAGTTTTTTAGTTTCCTTTAATGAATTTTCATCTCTGATTTGAAAATTTACATATCAAAAGAGGAGATTTTGGGGTTCTGCGACAAATGGAAAACATGCAGGATTATTTGTACCAAATATGAAGGGGGCTTTTTTGATAAAATAATCGTTTTACTAATCGTTCATTTTGCTTGCTAAATACAGCTTTAGAGTCGACACGTTTTAAATGCCCTCGTATATGGCATAAATCTCTTTACCATATGATATAGATATATTTACTAAGAATATATCTTTGATACAGTAGCAATTAATTTTTATCATTAAGGGTTTTCGGACTATTGTCTTTATCTTTATTGTTATTTCTACAAGGTTTCGGTTGATATGTTCTCTGACCTTCTTCAGGCAATCATCTGGAGGTTGCCGGTTCAATCCTGACTGCAAGCAAGTTACACTACAGGAATACTTTTACCCGATCATGGCTAACGGAATCAGAACATGTGACCCCGTGGATTCAATAAAGGACGTAGTTCGAAGTTCCGTGAAGGTTCCCGAGTTCGACAAACAACTGAAGAAGGCCGGAGGACATATCGACCAAAACGTTGTGGAAATAATTATAAAGATTAAGACAATAGTCGGAAAACTCTTAATGATAAAAATCATCAAGCTTCGTTTCAGAAATTTAGACAACTAGTAGCAATTAATCAACTAGTAGCAATTAAGATTTGGAATGCTCTTAGTATTTATAATCGAGTTTTACTTAGCACATCCTTGTGTAGAGGGAAATCTTATAAATGAGGTTATCTTCAGAAAGCCGTCCCCCACCCCAATCAGCACTTACTCCCTGGTTTATTACCTGATGCCTGACTGTCTCTAAAAAGAGAATGCTTACGGATTTAAGTTGTTCTTAATACGACTCTCAACCGTGTATTCGTACACGTGATAGCCTAAGCTTAATTTTATTACTTCGTGTTGCATCATTGCTTTCACCGGAAAACGGATCTATTTACCCAATCTAGGATGTGGCACAAGGTGTACAGCTAGTTTGAATTCAGAATTTTCCTTCTCCTAGACTAGTTGCCTTACGAAGGCCAAAAAAAAACAAAAAAACAATCCACATCAATATTTACCTATAGCTGATGGGAGAGGGGAAGAAAACGATTCATGCCTTTCCCAAGGGCATTAGCATGAAGAGAAACACAAACAGCCCCGTTCAAGATCTGAACTAAGCACACCACCCCCAAAAAAAGATATATTGTTCCGCGAAACTTTACACCTCACCTCATTTTGCACAAATTTCACGGATCAAAGAACTAAGAAACCCCCACCTCCTTTTCTCTTCATTTGAAGACACTTCATTCACAATCGTCTTTGGCTGCTGCTCTTGAAATTCTTCCAGATCTCCCGTGCTGCACTTATTTTTGTGATCTTCTACTAACTTCTGACACAATGCTATTGACAACATCCGAATCCTCAGTCTTTGCTTGCAACACAATCCAGCTACAATTTCCCCGAGGCCGAATTCATTGTTCCGTAAGTCACTTGCCACCAGACTTAATCAGTGAAAGTTAAGCAATGGTGAGTATTAAAATGATGTTTCCAGAAGTCTCTGAGTGTTAATTCTGTGTCAGAGGTTACATGAAAATACACTTGAAAAAGTGCTTTGATGAAGAACTCCTTAAAGTTTTAAATGACCTGCTGATCCTTGCGTTGGACTTGAAGAGTCGTGTCAAGAGGTAAGAAATTCACATCTCCAACCACTCGTCCGTCCACCCGGGCAGTTGACCATGTTCATTATCAATCACTAGAAGGCAATTAAGCCGCAGTTTTTATGCTGTAAATACTTCACACAAGGGTCAAAGATATCATCGATTCTCCCAATAAAATATTGCATAGTTACCCAAGCCTTACAAGAGGTGTTAAAGCGATGGACTTCGGAACCGTAGTAAGCGAGTTCGAAATCCAGTCGCGCTATTACGTTCACTTTCGGACAAATACCCTAGGGAAAGGTATGAGCCCCCTTATCCTCCCATCTATGGGTTAAATAGTATCACTAGTGTTCTGGGGATGTCCTCGTCGTGTAATAGTTAAAGCGATTGACTTCGGAATCGTAGTATGCGAGTTCGAAATCCAGTCGTGCTATTACGTTCACTTTTAGACAAATACCCTTGGGAAAGGTATGAGCCCCCTTATCCTCCCAGCTATGGGTTAAATAGTAGCATTACTGTTCTTTAAGACAGCTAGCTTTGGTATTAAATAACCTACAAAAGTTGATATGCCACTAAAACAAAGAAACCAAACAAACCAAGCCTTACAATCAGTGTTTTACATAATTAGCAATTTACTTTTATATCATATTGTAATATCCCTGGATTCTTTGTGAAGTACACAAATAATGTCTTGACTTTGAAGTTCCCACTTGCGTTTCCTCTAAGTAAAATAATCAGTCCATTCTTAGCTTGTGTCTACGTGATGTTTTCTCCCCTTCAGAAATATATGTCCTCCTTAATATTTTTCTTTTTCAGAAGAGACCTGTTTTGTCACTGCTAAACACTGGGGAAGAAATGCTTCGGCCTTTACATAGTCAGTAAATTCTTGCAAAAATTCCTAAGCAGATTTTCGGTTCCTACTCGTATCTTCCCCTGACTAAGCATATTATTAATGCCATTTCTTTTCTTAAATTTCTCAAACCACCCTCTGAGAGTTTTCAAAACATCAGTAGAGTACCAGGGTAATTTTTACCTTATAATCATGCAATCGTTTTACTTTTTTTTACAAATGATACCTTCAGAAACAGAGTCACCATCATTTTCTCTCCTTCTTCATCGTCTATGACCTTTGTTCAGTCAGATCTGTCTCTCTTCTTCCAATCTCGGCTCTTTTGATCGTCTCTCTATATTTTTAGAAAAGTTCAGATCGTTGATTTTGCCATACCACACTGAGTAGCCAGATCAGAGACACGAACACTATTTTCATGTTTAGTTAAGATTTCTTTCTTCAGCTTTCTCGTGATTCGGGTCATTTTTTCTTTTCCCTACGGTGCTATCGTTATCCTTTTTTAGAAACTTGGTGACTTAATGGTTTATAAAATTTTAAAAAATGTAATACAGTGAAATTCAAGAGATAGCACATTGAATTTGATCAGGGATGTGTATGAAGCGAAAATTATATTGCAACTGTCGCTTGTTGCGTGTTCTACTTGTTTGAGATGAAAGTTTCTAATTGCTTGCGTATATTAAAGAACCAAACAGCAAAAGAGGAATAAAAAGAACGTTATATATATATATATATATAAAACAATACTTTATATCAAAAAATGCAAAGAGAAAATAAAAATCTTTTTTACGAATGGATCAAGTCTTGCGGGTAGTATATGTGCTTGAAAGGTTTCTTTGTGTTTGTAAATAGTAGTTATAGACATATGGAAGAAGAAACGAGTGTTTCTTATTGTGGAAGAGTTAATGGGATTTCTGAGTGTTAAAAAAACTTAATTCATTTTCCAAACTTATTTGGAAAGGGTGCGTCGAGCCTATGCGCTCAAACGAACTTTCGTCAGATGGAAACGTTAACTTCCTGTATACTCCTACACACACTCTCACCGATAATTCCAGCTTGTTGCCTCGTGATTTTGTCGGTTTATGTGTTCGTAATGCGAAATACCATTTGTCATCCGAGTGGTTTTTGTTCGGAAAATGTGTTTGTAAATTGACTTGTTCGTGAACCGAAGTTCTACTATATATATATATATATATATATATATATATATATATATATATATATATATGCATGTGTGTGTGTGTGTGTGTGTGTGTGTATTTTTTCTGTATTATTTATGGCAATTAAAATAATCACTTTTTGACATTGCGATTGCTGCTAACGTCTGTAGAGGTATTCTAGTTTTTGGAGAGTGATTTTCCAAAATATTAACTTACTCTTTTCTCCATCAACGATTGGCACTTGTCATTGACAAAGATATTTTTCAAGATATCAAAAGAGACAGAGAGCGAAGTGACTTGGATTCATTCACTTTTATAGCACAAAATATTTACCCAGCATAACTCAGATTTGGCACCAGGCCGCAAATCTGAAGTATGCAACTCACTACCCAATTGTTACGATCTGCGAGACCAACTTAATAAATCAAAAAGTCGTTTTTACAAATTATTTTCTTCTCATACAATGAAAGGAAGAAACAAAGAGATGACTTATATTCTCTAAGTGTAGTCTTGAACACCTAGTAAAAATCTGTAAGGTAATCTTGCTATCATACTACGACTTAGTTCCCTCTCTCGTAGGAAGTAAATATAGAGTGTTTGTATGTGAGGAGTTTTATAAAGATTGTTTTTATACGGCCGGATAATGTTTGCTTTTTGTTACCTTTTTGTGTCGGAATGACTCCAAACATTTAAGATGGTTACAGGAGATGCAATTAAAATACTAAGAAGGTTCAAGAGGGAGAAAAAATTGCAAGTGTTTGATGAGTTAAAAACCAAGTCAGTAGTGGAAGTAGCGCAGAAATGGGGTAAAAATGAGTCTAGAAAATGAGTCAAGAAAATTAGTCAAGAAAATGAGTCTAAAAATGAGTCTAGAAAATGATTCTAGAAAATGAAACTCGAAAATGAGTCTAGAAAATTAGTCTAAAAAATGAAACTTGAAAATGAGTCTAGAAAATTAGTCAAGAAAATTTGTCAAGAAAATGAAACTCAAAAATGAGTCTAGAAAATTAGTCAAAAAAATTAGTCTAGAAAATGAAACTCGAAAATGAGTCCAGGAAATTAGTCAACAAAATGAGTCTAGAAAATGAAACTTGAAAATGAGTCTAGAAAATGAAACTCGAAAATTAGTCTAGAAAATGAGACTCGAAAATAAGTCAAGAAAATTAGTCCAGAAAATGAGTCTAGAAAATGAAACTTGAAAATTAGTCAAGAAAATGAGTCTAGAAAATGAAACTTGAAAATGAGTCTAGAAAATTAGTCAACAAAATTAGTCGAGAAAATGAGTCTAGAACATTAGTCTAGAAAATTAGTTTAGAAAATGAGACTCGAAAATGAGTCTAGAAAATTAGTCAAGAAAATGAATCTAGAAAATTAGTCAAGAAAATGAGTTAAGAAAATCAGTCAAGAAAATAGTTCAATAAAGTTAAGAGAAAATAAAACTCACAGAAAAATTAGAGTTCGATTTGCAACGGCAAAAATGGTGTCCCAGGTTCACGATAAAATATTCCTATAATTTTTAACAAAGTAAGTATGAAAGAATGAATGTGTGTATGGTAGAGAGAGAGAGAGAGAAAGAGATGGGGAGAAAGAGAGAGTTTATAGATGATTGAGTGATTGATTTAACGGCATGTCAATCCTTCTTGGATTATTTTATGACATGAAGTTAAGGAATCACGTTCATTGTACATTAATATTAACATTTTTGTATATTTTTTCACACCGTCCCATACAAATATTTTTTAAAATCGATTTATGTGGGCCATAGACGTGACTCTAACAAATAGTACCACTCCGGACCCGAATGAAGAAGTATTCCATATTCCCAAGATCTTCAGAACTGGAGCCTCGCCACCAAATGCAATTTTATGTCATACCTAAGACACTCTTTTTGGGGCGATACTTACCCCCTGGGAAGGGGGTAAAGTTTGCGAATTCGAAGCCCCAATGACATTGGAATGAATGAGTGACAATAAATGATAGAGAGAAAAAATAAATTGTCTCATTGTTTTATTTTTATATTTGTCGTTGTACTGGAATTATTATTATACTAAAGTTGTGTTATGTCTACGAGTTAGAATCGCAGACCATTATTCATGAGTTCGGTTCTCACTAGGAGCCCTGGCCTTATACAATAGCTCAATTTGGTAAATAACTATATTCAAGTTCATTATTTTTTGTTCAATTTATTTTACTGTGTCGTATCAAGTACATATATGTCAGTTTTATATATGGGTGTTGAAGAGGTTTTTGAATATCGATGGGGTGGGTGTTGAAGAGGTTTTTGAATAACAGTGGGGGTGGGTGTTGGAGAATACATACTCAGATTAAACTCGAATTCGAACTCGTTTGGCCGGTTCCATTTTCTGTGCCAATAATTGTTATTCTATCTTACATTTAATTAGATTGTAAATTTATGACTATATTTGAAAACCAAAGAATCTAATCTTATATCAAATAAATTTCGCTACCATAAAAACTAACAATAAAATATTTGATTTTTATCGTCTTTCTATTTGTATTAATTTCTTGAGATTTTTTTCTTGTCATTTTCTTTTCTTTCTTTTTTTCGTTGCTAGAAAAATTAGTTTTGAATTCTTTTGATTGTTACACTTTTAGAAATGTGACAATACAGAGACATTCAGCTTGCTGCGATATAGCATATCCAACCGTTCTTTTGGTTCCTCCTATGAATAGATGAGGTTAATAAATGTATTATTAATTACCTGGCACAAAGAAAGAAAGAAAGAGAAAGAAAGAATGAATGAAAGAAAGAAAGAAAATTGGAAATGCGATTTTTAAAAAAATATGCACAAAAAACATTTTACTTATTCAAGTCTGTTACAAAGACTCCTATGTGAGAACATTAAAAACTCACAAACAATGGCTTGGGGTATAGTCTCGGTAATAATTGAAAAGCGACCAAGGCAAGTTTAAATGTAAATATTTTGTCAACTCTTCCCACACTAGAACTTACGGTCGTCACATCGAAATCACCAATTAACCCCAAGTCACCAAAGTTAAGCAGATTTAACCGCTTCCCGTTTGCAATGAGTGACCACTTAGTAACACCAGGTACTTTAAGTAAACTAAGATCTGTGTGCCAGACAAGCTTAGTACATAACATTAACACCTCTCACAGAAGGACGTGTGGTCAAAACTCGCAGTAGGTTAAGCAACTATAACCCAGTTCCGTGCTGAGATGGGTGACTATTTCGTAAGTCTCAACCCATGGGATGAGTGAAAATACTAGTAAATATTAAGATACCAGTTTGGGTGAAACGGGAGCAAATTGAGCTAACAGACTATTCATAGTGAATTTGATTCTCACTTCGAGCTCAATACTTCTGGCCTTTAGCCAGACTAATCTGAGATTAGAAAATTTAAAGGAAACTTCACTTGGTTAGAGAATCAGACTAGCGGAATATTGTTCATGATTATTTTTAATGGCATATCAATCCGTCTTGAGTTATTTTTTGCCTATAGGTTAATGATTGATTTTAATGGCATGTCAATCCGTCTAGGGTTATTTTTTGCTTAGTGGTTAATTATTAATTTTAAAGGCATGTCAATCCGTCTAGGGTTATTTTTTGCTGAGAGGTTAAGGAATCGTGTTCATTGTACGTTCATTGTTTCTTAGGATTTTTTTTTTGCCAAATGTCCATTGGAATGGGAATAATTTTTAATCAGATCTATTTGAGCCAGGGATGGGACCCAACCAACACTACTACTCCTGGCCCATGTGGGCCTAGGAATAATACAATGAAGAGGTAGTCTAAACTCCCGAGATATCGAGAACAGGAGCCTCACTATGAAATTCTGTTTAATGTCATGCCCAGGACACTATTGTTAGTGAGTTCGATTCTCATGGTCGGTCCCGTTCTTCAAACTTGTGCCAAACTCAGCTTAGCTCAGTAAATGACTACACCAAGCATCGTACACATATCAACAGCCTTCACACGACAAACCCCGCTTGCCTCTTATTACATTTCTTGCCTTCTTCATGATTATTCATAAAATCAACCAACTCGTATAAACGACCAAAACTTCATCATCACTCCATTTTTTTCTTTTCTTTTTTCTTTTTTCGTCCATCTTATTTGACAAATATTGCCTTCTTCTTTTCCTTCACTGGTTTTATTGATTTGTTATGAATATATATAAATACATTTTTTATTTTATTTTTATAATGAAATGCTGAAATTGAAATGTTGAATCTCGAGCGACCAATTTTAAACTGTTAACGAACGGGCAGCGGGGCAGGGTGGGTTCCAAAATCTGACGGGTGTAATGAAATACCCCCAACTGATAGCTCCACTTAGTCTCGCTCAGGCAGATTGAAAATTTGATTTCGGACGGAATTAAATTCAAATTAACAAAACAGAAAGAGGAGAGGGGTGTAGAATGAAATAGAAAACACGTTCAAAAGTTCGATCAGTTTTCAAGTGTCCATAACTTTAACACACACACACACACACACACACACAAAAGCATAATAAACACAAAGTAAAAGCCTTGTGGACCGTCCGCGTTTCAAGAGAGCGAGAGAAAGAGAAAACACAGAGAGAAAGAGAAAGAGAGAGAGAGAGAGAGAGAGAGAGAGAGAGCGAGAGAGAGGTTTTTCATCTGTATGAATATTCATTAAATGCAAAATTCAAAATATCCAAATACGGAAATGATCGTAGAAAGATATCTGAGCAAAAACCTGAACTTGAGAAACTTGTTCTGCTCTTAACTCGCTTAAAAGCTGTCGAAAGGTGGTCGTTAAGTACGAGGTCGAGAATTTATACTAGCACTATGTAACTAAAATTCTCCTAACCTGTCGGGGGTGGGCATAGAATATTAAGACTTCAGAGGGGTTAGATCGTTCCAAAAAAAGGCATCATGAGGATGACACCAAATTCTGTATGTTTATGAGGCTTCAGTTCTGCAGTAATGGAGAATGTGAACTTTCTCTTTCATCCAATCTGACTTGGAATATCTGTTGTAATTTACTAAGTTTTTTGCTTCGATGTGGCACAAGGCCGTATGAATTGGGCACTCATTGAGACTCGAACTCACTCGTAAAGGTTTGCTCGTCCAGCTTGCTAATTACACCACCCGAGGTGCCCCACCTAGAATATTAGTATCTTTTAAGAACCCCTACTTTTGGGTCATATAGATTTGTTTAAGATAATCTTAAAAAAGATTTTGAACAACATTGACATACTGACGATTAAAACAGTGATATTGCAACTAAATATAAAATAGATATTACCTCTTGAAACCCTTAAATGGGCTCAACAATAAATTAAGATAATCAAAAAGATTTTTTTTGTTTAATGGCATGTTAACATTCGAGGTTTATTTAATGCCAAAGCAGTCATAGTAGCAGAACAATATTTGAGCCATGGCTTGGAAGGGGGGGGGTCATGCCTTATCCGAGGGTATTAGTCCGACAGCAAACGTAACGGCACGACTGGTGTTCGAACTCGCGGCTGTAGTCCAGCACATTAGCCACGACGCTACGGGAACTCCTGAAAAGAATTTAATTACAATGGGAACTTAAATAAATAAACTCTCATTCATAAACTTCCGAATAAGAAATAAAATAATGTTAAAAAAGATCATTATTGACTAATTTCACTTTGTAACGACATTATATTATTTCCATATTAAAGAACATCTTTCATAAATTGATCCCTCAATTTTTGGACATCTTTTATAAGTTGATCACCCTATCTTACGACATCTTTTATAAACTGATCTCCCCTCTTAATAAAGTCTGTTATAAACGTATTTTATCAACTGATTTCCCAACATCTGGTGGTGTAATGGTTAGCAAGACTAGCTAAACCTACGCGGGTGAGTTCGAGTTTCATTGGGTGCCCCATTCATATGGCTTTGAGCCATATTTAAGCTAAAATCTTAGTCAATTACTACAAATCAAGGACATCTTATGTAAAATGACTTACCTATTTAATGATATTTTAAAAAATTATCTCTCTACTTAAAAACATATTCTATAAACTGATTATCTAACTTAAGGACATTTTTACTAAAAAGTGTTTTCCTTATTCAACAAAATCTTTGATAGATAGCTTCCCTACTTAAAGGCATCTTTTCTAAAGTGATCTCACGACTAAACTGATCTTACTAATTAACGACATTTTTTATAAAGTCATCTCCCTACAAAACAACATCTATTATAAACAGATCACCTTTCTTAGAATATATATATATATATATATATATATATATATATATATATATATATATATATAATATCAATTTTTTTTTCATGATTTTCTTTAAATACTTGCAATTTGTGATACAATTACTTCCAAAAACGTTCCTTTGAGACGTTCGAAAATTGGATTTCCATTATGACGCCGGCGATATTCCATTGCTTTCTAATCGAGATTTTTTATGATCCTCCCTTTTTGCTTTTCAATACAAAGCAAACGCAACGATTCAATAATTTTCCTTGCATTAAAAGTCCTTAAAAGTTTTCAAACTTTTTCATACATGAATTCTTTGCGTCATTTTTTGTGAATCAAATGACGATAGATATTTTGAATGCCTTATAATCATTCTATTTATTTATTTATTTATTTATTTATTCATCTTATTTTATTTTCTTTGATTTTACTTCTTTACTCATTTTTTGTTAAAATGTAATCCCAGTGCTCTTCCATACATATCTCGGGTTGCAATTCAAATGGGAAAACAGTGCATTAAAAGCATTAAGGAGACTAAAAACGCGCGCATGCGCTGTTTAATGGACGCCAGCACGACAGCCTGTATTCGTTGTGAACCATTATATAACGACATTGATGAAACGTACTTAAAACCTCTTAGGCCGATATATGCCACCTTCAATGTATTTGTGTTTTTCTTGAGATGGAAGCCTACATGTATGATAGATCTACTTCACCCTGATTTTATGTGTGTGTACATATATGAATATGAAAGTTGAAAATACTTGTGGTGCATATTTGTAATTCGATGTTTGTCAGGGTAGTTCATTAGGATTTTTGATTTCTTAAGATCTTTTTTAAATACCACTCGTAAAGTTAATGAAAAGAAAATCGAAATCACGAATGATTAAAAATAAAAGATGAATATGAACATTTTCAGTCGTATAAAAAAGCAAGAACTTTAATATAAATTAGTTGACAGCAGTATTTCCATTATGGTGTAGGAAAAAAAAATTTTAGTTACACAGAGAAATTTTTCCTCTTTTCATTTTCTTTTTCCCTAGAGGACAGAATACGGCTTAGAAATTTATTCACGCATTTGTATAAAGTAAATTAGATTAGACAAAAACGACAGGAAAATAATATCATTAATACTGGTTGTAAAAAATAATAAGACACGCTTGGACTTTAAGATCCAAACACCCACCCCCAGATCGGATAGTTGTTTCCACCCATTAAAAATAAAACAATAACCTTGCAGATCGTAGACTTGATTGCTCAGCAACAACAACAACAACAAAAAAAAAAGAAAAGACAACAACAAACGAAATAAATACTAGTTGTCGCTCAAAAACTCTGGATCATGAAAGATTAAGTGGTGTGTCCATAGTAGGTGACACACTCGAAACTCACTGGAGGATCAAGAATTCTATTGAATTTTATATTTTTATATTTTCTAATGCAGCTATAGTTCCCATTGCAAGGAGAACCTCAGCGGCATTGTGACCAACATACTCCACAGAAACATCATAGTTCCAAGTGCATCACTTTTCCTACCCAGTCATATTTACTATTACTAAATTTGGTGCATTCACATGATTAACTCTTCAATCCTACTTCCGGTATGAATGATATTTTTTTAGATAGTGCCAGTAAACAGCTGGCTAAAGAAAAAAAGAATAAATTATTTTAAAAAAAAACAACATTAAATTAGAATATGCCAGAATCTCAATCAGAAAATTATAGAATTGCGTCTATTAAAAAACAGGATTGTGTTCATGAAAAAACACCAACATCACAAAAATATAATTTAGATGAAGTGGAAAATCGTGGAATAATAAAGTCCGCTCTTGACAAAAGTGGTTTTAGGGCTCAGCGAGAATGCCAAGGAAGATGCTGGAGATTGAGGAAGCCGACTACCACAACTATCACAACAACGACATATATAATGATAAAAAATGATATCAATAATAATAAATTTAATACCAGTCATAGTTGGAGCCTTTGAAACAATCCTGAAAAACATGGAAAATAGACTGGGCGAATTGAAGATCAGAAGAAGAATTTATACAGCTCAGAGTAAATAACTATTGAATCGACTAGAATACTTAAAAGAGTCTTGCAGAGCTGAGGGGGCTTGCTGTCACTTAGACTTCCGTAAAAGATCACCAGTTGTAACTCGTGTTCAAAACTCACAACGAGTATGGTAATATTAGCAGACGGTATCGTTCAGCAAAGGAATTTAAAAGATGGAAGGAGATTATTAGAATAAGTTATATGTAGACCAAGATATCAGAGGGGGTTGTTTTTTTTGGGGGGGAGGTTATATAATGGCATATCAACCTTCGTGGGTAATTTTATTCCAAATTCATCCTACTAGAAGAACAGCCTTGATACTATTTAACCCATAGCGGGGGGGATAAGAGGGTTCATGCCTTTCCTAAAGGTATTAATCCGAAAGTGAACATAATAACTCGACTAGAATTCGAACTCATTTACTACAATGTCGCAGTCCAGTTCGTTAGCCACTTCGCTAGATATATTGATAATATATTGAAGATATATACCTCTTATGCACAGGTGAAGAAACAAATTTAACAAATTCTTAACCAACTAGACTATAATACATCAGACTGTCAAATTTGACCAAGAAAAATCAACAAATTCAAACTTATCTTTAGATACATTAATATCTACTGATAAGAACCGACACCTAAAAACAACACTACATAAAAAAAAATCAGACCTCACATTAAAAAATCTTCTTACTTCACACTCCTCCAAGAAAACGTTCCCTATTCAAAACTACATAAACTAACAAGAATCTGCACAGGTATCGAACTGAAAAGACAGAATGATAAACTAAAATATCAGTTCATATTACAGAGTTACTCCCCTTACTTCAACAAAGCCATCTCAAGCTCGTAAACATGATACCCTAAAACTAAAACAGAAAACGTCCTTCATAACATTTAACTCTCTATTTACTAACTTATATTATTAAGAGCTGTAGGAACACTTTGAAATAAAACCCAAACTTAAAAGATATTTTTCAAGAATCACAGAGAAATGAAAGAGAAGAAACAACATGCTAAATAATAAAGAAATCCATAAGAAACCCAAATTAAAATCCATTAAGTTTCCTCAAACATAATATAAAGAACAACTTAAGCTGCAAACATGTGAAATTTACCAACTCATTCAGCGGTTTTACAACCAAGAAAATGTTATAAGTCATGGCGGAAGCAAAAATGCTATTTATTTAAAGGATTGTTCACCTTGCCAAAAGCAATACATTGGAAAGCCAAAATATACATTTTATTGCAGATTAAACAAGACACAGAATCTAATCTGTGGATTATAATGAACTAATCCCACCAGAACAACATTTCCACTCAAATGATCATGACTTTTTACTGACATGCAAAATTCACCATCATCAAAAGGAAAGAAAAAGATGAATTGAACAATATAACGGAGATAATTAAAAAAACACGAACATAAATGAATGATACGTCTTCAAACAATGGCCCCAAATGGCTTTCATATCAAATATTTGAAATTTTTTAACTGAGGGTAAATTATTTGAATCAAGAATAGTTACTTGAAGTTATTATCATTTACAAATGATTATATAAAAGATAGAAAAATAAAAATCCAACAATTAAACCTGTATCTTGAAACTATTTCATGTTAACAAATATACTAAGTATATTTCTATTTTATAGATATTATAGTTAATATGAATTACACTATCTGTGACGTTACCCCCTCGGCCCCCGATACGTCAACCTCTTCGAACCATTTCAATATCTTTACGGCCGGTGATCAACTAATGGTTCCGATAGGGGCATCGCACATTTCTTTACCGCGACAAGAAATACAATCGAGGGAGTGGGAGAAAAAAGAACAAACGAACAATACGCTTGGGGTTAACTCAAACACAAGGAGGGAGTTATGCAACACTGCATTTCTGTGTGCATGTATAGACTAACGCTAGTGTAGATTCTAGCGAAACTTCTACAAAGCTACTGGAATGCCGACTCATCCTGACCGGTCTTCCTCACTGGTACTGGACCTCATCTCATCCGACTGGTCTCTCTGCTCCGGGGTCGACTGGTTACTCGCGTCACCCTTCGCCCATTGCTTCCTCGAGCTACTTTTGTCCAACTCTCTTCTCGCGTCCCCTTACCACTTACGGTCACGCCGAGATCACGGGTCCAAATCCCTTTGTCTGGTTTCGCGCCAAAACAGACAAAGGAATCGTCTGCTTGGCGGACCACCTACATAGTGTTACATATCGGTATTAAATAATCTACAAAATGTTTTAAATATTGGGGAACAGATAATATCATTACCGGTGACGAAAATTGATTGTTTTATAACAAAGGTCAACGTAAAAGGCAGTGGATTGACAATGAGAAATCTCCACAGCCTACGCTAAAGGGGGAACTTCATGGTAAATAAAATCCCCCGCGGGATTTTTAATTCTGAGTTTTTAAACCTCGAGGAGACTCTTAATGCAGATTTATACTCTAAACACCTGCAACATAGGCATGAAAATCTTCTTGTGGTTTTTATCTTTTCCCTTCACAACAAAATTCTACGAATGAGAATTTTTTTAAAAAAGTAGATCAGGTGGAAACATTTGTGGAAAAATTCTTCAGCTCAAAACCAGCTGAATTTTTTCTCGAAAGAAATCAACAAGCAACCTGATGAATGGCAAGAGGTGATTCAAAATAACTGCTAATAACTATTGATCGAAGTTAATAAATTCTTAAATTATGCACAAATGAATTATATTTCACGAAAACAAAAATTATCTATGACTTAACCCAATATATATATATATATATATATATGTGTGTGTGTGTGTGTGTTTATTGATAAATCAATGTCATGAGATTGTAATGAGAAATTCTATTATGGTAATACGAGGAATTACCTGATAGAAAATTTGCTCCATATTACCAAAACTGAATTATTGTTAATCAGTACTAGTAGGATCACATCGTTCATTTTTTTTTTTTTTTTTTTTTGCAAAAAGCTTCACTTTCAGCTTCAAGATTTACAGAATTTGAACAAGAAATGCATATGACAAATACAAAAAGATTTTAAATCTATTTAGTTATTTGTATTTGTTGTATGATTATTATTAATCTTTCATCAAAATATTTTCATTTTCAAGCTGCAAAAGTCTATTAAAATAATTATACGTTTATAAATTATAAATCAATGATATAGAAAAGAGAATAAACAATAAGAAGGTAAATTGTGAGTCTGAATAAGAAAACAAGAAAGAAAAGAGAAAGAAAAAGAATGAAAGAATACGAAGAATAGCGTGATCAAAGAAAGAAAGAAAGACATTATAGAAAGAAACAAAGAAAAGATATGAATAATTATGTGATAACCAAGGAAAGCCTAAGAAATTAATTCTTTTTTTAAAGTTTATTATTATAATTTTTCTCCTTAAGATTTTTTTTTTCACATCAGCTCTAACCGGTGTTTTTTTCCAATGAAGTCTAACAGCAAGTCTCTTTGGGTCTTGAAGAGTTTTCGAAGTATTCAAGCTAATCTTGACAATACTGTGGCCTGGATGGCCTCGATTTTTCCTCTGATTCCCAATTCCACGAGTCTCTTTTACAAACCCGACAGGACCATTCCAAGCGCACCATATATAGTTTGTAAAACTATCAACCTCTCGTTTCATAGCTTTGCAGCTCTCTGGTACGATACAAGTATTAGTCTTTCATTTTCACCCTATGATCTGCTAGGACGTCAAAATCCTCAAAATGACTCGTTCTTTTTTTCTTGTTAATTCTTTGGGCTGGAATCGTGAGATGGTTTTTTGGGGGGTCTCATTTTCTAGTATGGATTCTGGTTTGAGCAATTACTATTTTTCAGCATGATCAAATTTTAATCTCTTGCACAGTTCCTTGTAGATTACCTTTTATGTCCTGTCATGTCTAATCTTATACTTCTTTTCAGTTACTTTTCAATATTCGCTTATGTCATAAACTTTTTCATTTCTGTACCCATATAACCAACACTCGCTATTCTGATGCGTATTATCAATTTTAGGAGGTGCCCGTGGTATAATGGTTATCGTCGTAGGAAATGGACACGGCGACAGGAGTTCAAATCCTGGACGAGTTTGATTGCATTTTCACATAGCACTAATACCCTTGGGAAAGGAATGAATCCAATTATTCTCCCTTCCATCTATGGATTAATAGTAGGACAGACTGGGTTCTTCAGCCTTGGTGAGGCAACTAGTCTAGGAGAAGGAAAACTCTGAATTCAAACCTGTTAAACTCCGCTTAAAAAATTGACCTTGTGTCATATCCTGCCCGAGCGGAGGGGTTGGTGAATAGGATTATCAATTTTTGCTTTGACGTAATTTTACCTTATGGCATTGTTTTCTGCTGCTTTTAAGAGATTCAGTATTTTCGCTTGAGATTTCTATTTCTTAGCCATGTCCTTGTCTCCTCGTGTGCAATCTCTCCAGCCTATTACTTGAATAATCCATACCATTGTTTTTCTTCCAATTTTTGTTTCTATCATTAGTTGTATTATTATTACTTATTAGAGTTTTTCACATCAGCGTTAGCTGATGGTCTTTCACTTGAGATTGAGTCACAACAAGTCTCCTCAAGTTTCCAGGACTCTTCTCAGTATTCTAGCCGTTTTTCAATAATGCTGTTGTTTGGATGGTCTCCCCTCGGCCGCCAACTTCCAAATCTTCCAGGCCCTTTAATAATCCTTTTGCTACTGTGCCAAAAGCACCAATCCCAATTGGTATAATTGTCACTTTCATATTCCATAGTTTTTTCAATTCTTCTTCTTATTATTATTATTATTTTACTCTTTTGAGAGTCTGGCACACCAGCGTTAGGTAATGGTTTCTAACTGGGGGTTGAGTGACAGCACGTCTCTATGATTCTTCCCTGTATTCTGACCGATCTGTAGTCTGGATGGTCTCTACGTGTCCTCTGATTTCTAAGTCTTTTATCACTTAATCAATCCCTTTATCAATTGGTATCACCATCAGTTTCATGTTCCATAGTTTTTTTAGTTCTCAAGCAAGGTCTTGATATTTATCTCTCTTTTCGTTTGGGATTTTGCAAAGTCCACTATTCGACAGGTTCTCTTTTCTTTTTCTTTTTTTTTTCATTTATTTATTTATTTATTTATTTTGTTGACTATGACTTGGTCTGGTCGTCTAGCCGAGATTATGTGATCCGCTTGTATCTCAAAATCCCAGAGAAATTGGTGTGTGTCATTCTCCAGGATGGATTCCGAGTTGTGCATATACCATTTGGTAGTATGGTAAAATTTCAATTTATTACACATTTCCCAGTGGATCTCACCTTGTCCACCCAGGCGTGTTTGCCGCATTCGCTTCGTTTCGTCTCAGTCACCACATAACCTGCATATATTATTTTGTTCCGTTTTATCTATTTTTTCTTTAACTTACTTTGTCCTTATGGCGTTGTTTTGTGCAGCTATTAGAAGAGATTCAGTTTCTCTCTTAAGGTTCTATCTTTTACTTCACCATCTCGTAGAGGATAGTCCAGATGTTTATCGCTTCGATGAGATTTCTGCAATATAGTTTTGTTTCGAGTAGTTTTCTCGTCCTCCCGAGATACCCTTTTTTGATCATTATTATTATTATTAGTAGTAGTAGTAGTAGTAGTTATCTATTCCAATTGATTTTAGGAATCCAAATTCTCATCATCATCATCATCATCATGTCATGCTGGTAGCACGGATATCCCTGACCCTCTCTCGCCACTTTTCCCTATCGTTCATCGCCTCGGGCATGTCTTCTGGACAACATCCCGTATCCTCACATAGTTGCTGAATGTATGTTCGTGCTGGTCGTCCTGCTTTTGCACGGCCATGTGTGGGGGTCCATAAGAGTACATTCCTTATTAGTTCGTCCCTGCTTCTCCAGCAGTGTCCTGCATATCTGGTTCTTCTAACTTGAATAGTTTTCGTGATAGGAGGCAGGTGGCCGTATAGTTGGTGCCTTGTGGGGTGTTGCCGCCAGGACTTGTTCAAGATTGCTTGCAGCCTTCTTGTGTAATTGCCGTCTAGCTTCTTCTCCAGCCGTTTTGTTAGAGTCCATGTAGTGCATCCATATAGCAGTATCGATGCGACCGCTGCCTGGAAGAAACTGCGTTTCATTTTATCGGTTAGGTCTGACTTCCATATAATCGATAGCCTATTGATAGCTGTCCATGCCTTCGTTAACCTCGTGTCGATGTCCTTTGCGGTTGATGCGACGCTGCTTCCTAGGTAGGTGAATTTGTCTACTAGTTTAAGAGGGGTTCCGTCTAGAGTGGAGATGTCACCTGTTTGATTATAGCACATATATT